>QJOA01000582.1:0-42071 GCA_004155915.1 Monosporascus sp. CRB-9-2 | reverse complement strand
CTACCTTCCAGACGTCGCACGGCCTCCAAACTCCGGCACCGCATCCGTCTCGCCGTATTTCCTAAGTACCCAGCTTGAACGGCGCGGTTAGCCGTCGGGAAGCAATTGGAGTCTACCCCCCCCGGGACTAAATGAAGTCTACCCCCCCTGTCAGAGCTCGCGGCCCGTGCGCACCAGCAAAATCTAATCGGAGTCTTGTACGCTCCGATGAAGAATAGAGCCTAGGTCCCGAAATAATCGCTTAATTATAATCCTATATAAAGGAAGTCCGTTTAAAAGGTTTTATAATAATTAAATATTAAGCATATAACAAAGCGAAGCTAAAAGATAAATACGTCGCAAGTTACGGAAAAAAGTATTCTAATTAGGACAAAAAATTGCTGTCGACTTTATAAACTTCGAAAAAAACCCGGAAAGGTATAAATACGTTATGTTCGCTACCGACAAATACTTAGGATTCATTTAGGACATTTACCTTAAAAACCGAGAACCAAATATATAAATTATAACGTTTCGATACCTTTTAAAAGTTCTAAAGAATTAAAATAAGGTTTTTTTATAAATAATCAAATATGATAACGAAATTTTAAAAAATTACCAATTCCGAAATATGCTTTAATCGCCTTCTTTCAATATTAAACTTAAGCCTTTAGCACCGCATATATAGGCCTAAAATAAAGGTACAAAATATTTAAGGGGTATAATTAAAAAGAAAGCAATTATAATACGAAATAGCATTAAATTATCCGCGTTTTTGATCGTATATATTTTTAGAGCAGCAATATATTTATATAACCGTACCCTTAAATAGGTTTTTTTTTTTTGCAAATTTCATATAAGGTTTATTATATTTACTTAACGTATAAAAATAGCGTTATAATATTTAATTAAAAGCTTTAAAATGTTTATATGCAAGCTTACGGTTATATGGTTTACGTTATAACAATTATCGTTATAAAGAAAAATAAAAACTTTAAAAGTTAAATCTTAAAACATAAATTGGCTTTTTTGTTAATTACCGATTAATTAATACTTATAAAATTTAAAACCCGTTAACGAATAAGGTAATACTTATTCGAAACGTTCAATTTAACGAAAAAATTACCTTTTTAAGTAATATTAAAAACTTTAAAAATAACCTTTTTTATATTACGGCAAATAAACTGTAAAAATTGCTTTAATAAGTAAAAATACCTAATGAAACTAATAATTATTTAATTTATATATAAAAGAAAATTAAAATATTTAAACAAATTAATTTAATTATCGGTTGGATAAAACGAATAGTTTTAAAGCGATATAAACGTTAAAAAAAACGTACGGGATAAACAAAAATAAGTTTATTCGTATAAAATTAATTACTTTTATTCGACCGTTATATTCGAATTATTTCCGTTTTGTAAATTATTACTGTTATTAACGTTTATTTTAATAATTATTACGATTATTACGTCGACGGAAAAAATAAAGGCAACTTTTAACTTTTATTATATTATTTAACTTAAAATAATAGTAAAAAACGAAGGTATTTTATAAATCGAAATTATTTTCTTATACGTTCCGTATTATAAAAGTATTATTAAAGTTAATTATAAAATATAAAAGGCTGTATTTAATATGAAACGAATAACCTATTCTATAAATATGCGTAATAATTAACCGATAAACTGTAAAAATTTAAGAAAATTAAAAACTCGAAATATGCGTTATTATAATCGAAAAGATTTTATAATAATATATACGGTACCTAGGTTATAAGGCCGGGTATATAAGCGAAATTTACCGTTACCGCCGTAAAGCTATAAAGCATTAAGTATATATTTTTCAAAAAAAAATTTAAAAAAGCTAAAAAGGTTTATTTATAAAGTTATAAGAAGATATAATTTTGGGAAGTTATTAATTAGTTTTTTATTAAAAGAAAATAGGTTTTAAGGTCTATATAGGTATATATTTATAAGTTTAATAAATATGGCTGGTTATAAAAATGCAAAACCCGTTTCGTTATATAAAGCGATTAATAGCTTAAGGACGTTTACAGTAATATATACGTATCCATATTTATTGGAAAATTATTTCGAACCTTAATCGTTATTATAGCAAGGTTTAACTTAAAACTTAAGCAGTATAATATTATAAACGTTTTTATTAACGCGAATTTATTTTACGAAATATATATAAAGACATCCCTAAATTATTTATAACGTAGTAAAATAATTTTTTCTAGAAAAGTTTTATACGGATTAAAAAAGTTACTTTTATTATAACAAAAGGATTTTATTAGTACCTTAAAGGATTTAGGATTTAGCCTTATTTCTTACGAACTTTATTATTTTATTCATTAGGGGAAGTTTTTTTTTTCGTACACGATATTATTACAGTATATCGTAAGAAAAATTAAGGCCTCGTCGATCAGTTAATATAATAAGTATAATAACGATATAACTTTATAAGGAATAAAAACTTATAATAATTTTTCGGTATCGAAATAATTAAAAATAAACCGAATAAAAAAATTTGGTTATTTTAATCCAATTTTATAAATAAATTAGTTAATTTAATTCTTAAAAAGGTTTAAATAACTTTTTAAAAATACCTATAATAGAAATTAAATTATTACGGAATTTTAACTTAATTTATTTAGGTTTTGTTAATAAGTACCAAAAAAAGATCGGTTTTATTTTATACGTTGCAGTTAATACGTAATCCGATATATTATTTATAATATCTAAATTTATACGATTTAATCTGAATTTTAATAACGTATATTATAAAATAGCAGATTAAGTTATATTGTACCTAATCAGTATTAAAATGTTAATATTACAGTTTGGCGGCAAGGATTTATTAAATATTTAAAATAATGCTTTTTTTATAAATAATACGGTCGATCAAAAAAGTTTTCAAGTATACGTTATAAAGTTATTCGGAAAAGTAATAAAATAGCGGGCAAATAAGCAAAATATAATAATTATTTTTATAACCGAAATAAAGTTATCATTTTTTGTACAGGTTGCCAAAAAAGCCTTATTTAACTTTCAATTAATTAAAAATTTAAAAGTTGACATAAATACAGAACTGTTATATATATAATACGATAATTAATAAATAATACAGTTAATTAACGCCGACGTAACTTTATTAAAAACAAAATTATGGTATATAAATATATATAACTATTAGCTATAAAAGGTAACAGAAAGGGACCTAATTAAAGTAAATTATACGTCTACGGGCGATATATTAATTAATAAATTAATTAAAGCTTTATCCCGAAAAATCCTTAAGCATTTTAAAAAGTAGTTAGGATTAATGAATATTATAAAAGCTTTAAACCGACAAAAAAAAGCTTTAAGAAAGATTTTAAATAAAGAATTAATTAATTAAAAGAAATTAATCGCCGGAAAAAATATAAAATAGATAGCTATAACTTTAAAAAGTAATAAAATATAACGATTAACGCCACGAATACTTTAAGGCGTTAAAGGAGTATGTCAACTAGCTGGGGGGTGCGTAACGCACCCCATAAACGGAAAGGTTACCTACTGATCGGCATATACATGTGCCGTGGCTAGATTACCAAGAAGCTGAACGTGTCCTACAGCATACGTAGTTAGCCTAAGAAAACAACATAACTGATGTCCCTTATATTTGACAGCAACCACTAACTAATACTACCATCATTAAGCCGGGCTTAACCAGGAGATATCTCCTTTAGGTCGGAACCGACCTTCGCATATATAAGACCTGCTTTCTATGCCGCCGTCAAATTTTCCAAACGTTTTTTAAGTTTTTTACGATACCTTATAGCAACTAATTAACCATTTCTTTAGGGATATCTTAAGATATATAATGGATAAACGAACGGCGTAAAGTAAGGCGGTTTTAGATCTTTCTACGTTTACCAAAATTGGTAATTTTTGTTTAATCGTTTTTATTTGTAACGTTAAAAGTAGATGCTGCGGCTGGTTGGTAGGAGTTGTTTTATATCGGTTATAAACCGGTTTAAGGGGTTATATTTATCGAACCATGCTTTAAATCGATAGCATACCGAAAGCCTTATATTAACCTGAAAGGATTATAAGTATTGGTAGTTAATACAGGTCCATATTTCTGCCTCGGTATAGGTACAGATTTAAGGATATGATTTAAAAATCTGTCCGCTTTAAGATGTAAAGAACTCCTTTCCGAAGCCGATAACTTATTAAAGCAAGCCGGTCCGGTAGATGGTATGTAAATAGATATTTGTCTGCCGATATCTGATGTTTGTAATAAAGATTTACCAGCCGAATGCCGCTAAATATTCGACATATTAGGGAATGCCGAGTTACGGTGGGGGTGGTCGTATAAAACTGCCTAATTACCGTAATTTCCTTTAGCAAAGTTAAGATTAGATAACGAAAACCGGTGCGGCCTGCAGCAATGCTTCCCGGTCGGTTTCTCCAATTACTAGGCCATGGTTCTCGCCGATATTAAAAACCCGACCAGGAAAACCAGCTCCGGAAAATACGTGGCAAGGAAAATACGGATAATGCAGCATGATGCCCTTAGAGGTATGGGAAGGTAACCCTGCCCTCCCAAGATTTGGCAACGAAGCATTCGGAATATCCGTATCGAGAAATAAATTATCCAAAAATCCAGCACGATAGTTATAAGATAACTAATTTTCATGTAAAAACGTAAAGGGGTAACTTGGAACGTTAACCAGTATATAAGTAACCATAATAGGGATAAAGGTAATAAACTTAAGAAAAAAGTATAAAATAAAGTCGTTAGTAATTTTAAAAAAACTGGAAATATTTGCTATAGGTCGAATAAAAAGTTTCGTTTGCTTTTTATATCTTTAATAAAAAAGGGAAAAGCCTCGGTAACCATATTTAAACGCCTAGGCTGATAAATCTAAGAAAAATGTTTCGGATTATGTTATATATAATATTCCAGGTATCTCTTGCTAAACATATTCTGGCTAGCCTTATACGAGCCGTATAATAACCTATAACCTTTTTTTCTTTATCTTATTAAACGTTCCTTTTTTATACCAGGTTTCCCTGATGGTTATATACGCCGCTTTGTTTTGATTACTTGCTTCAACACTAATAGTAAACTTTGTTTTGTCGACTACGTCCTTGTCGGAAAGCATTTAGGCCAACCCTCGGTTAAAAAATAGCTTAAATAGTAACCTATTTATTTATATTATTTTAATAATTCTTTAAAAAGCTAGCCGGCCTTGATTTATATACGGAAGTTACGGATTAAAAAAATTATTTTTTAAAAATACCTTGTAATTAATAATTATAAGCGGTAAATTCGGGATAGCAAAAAATAATTTAAACTTTCATAATTAACGGTATAATTTAATTTACCCTTTAAAAAATTAGCTTAAGGGTTAACGTTCCATTACGCGCCAGGTTCGACGATGTACCTAAACGTTATTTTGTTTATATTATGATTAAAGGTTACCTTTAAGTCCAGTTTTAATCTTACTATAAGGAGGTTGGTTAGCGGGTTTCGTAATTACTTATTTCGGCCTTTTTTTTATTCGCGGAGTAATATCCGTCGTTAACAATGCCTCTAGAGCATAAGTAAAAAGGTAAGCTGCCTTACGAAATAACGGTAACCATTAATTAAATCAGCCGTATTATGGCCGACGCTAGGCGCTATCCCTTTTATGTTTTATTTCCGACTTGGTAAGCATATTTCGGATTATTTAGATCTGGCCTTTTTAGCCTTATTATATCTAATAATACTCCTACCTCGGTTGCTCGGCATAGTCGTTACCAGGTTACTACGAGCCGTACCATTATTCGGTAAAAGTTTTGTTTATATTAACATGCCGGTCGAGATATATGGCGGCCATAAAGATAGCGAAACGCCGATGGCGGTGCTTCGGTCTTATGCAGGTTAGATTTTAGTACGCCGGTCGAGACTATAATAACCTGAAAAGCCTGTTTAGCGATTAATTTAGGTTTATTATGATTATCTCGATAGGTTTAGCTTTATCCTTATCTACATTTTCGTATGGTTCGGTTTTAAACCTATACAGCCCCGGCTCGTACTTAGTATTAGGGGAATATATCGCGTATAATTAGTATCGATCGGAAGATGGTTTCATAATTTAATTATTAATAACAAATAATTATTTTTATCTTGTTATAACTTTTTCTTCTATATGCCTTTGTCAGGTGCCAAGGTGGTACCCCCTTTTCGAGGTACCTGTGTCCTACCAGCGGGAATCTAGTATGTATATATAGGGGCTTCGCCTCCCGAATAGTTAGGAAAAGGCAGTCATTAATGGTCATCTATTTACTACATATACTGCGAACTACCACCTAGGCTGCTTCCACTGCCTTTCACTCTGTACTTCACCTTTTTTTCCTGACCGCTTTATAATAAATTGTAGGAAATAAATAATCCAGACGGTGTTTTAGATGGGCGTGTTTATTTGTTTGTTTGTTTGTTTGTAGTATTTAACGCTAGGGGAAAGCCGCGTAACGGCTTATCCCAGAGCCTTCCCTAGAGTATATAGGTGTGCTAAGTTAGGTAAAGCTATTTAATTAACTTACTTATTTATAAATGTAGACCTATTTAGTAATTTTTGTCCGTAAACGCGTCGCCGTTTCCAACGTATTAAGTTATATCTATTTTCCTTCGTATAAAGGTAATACTTAATATTTATCGCTTTTATAATAACGTCCTACACAAGTACTTCGGACGCATAAGTACTCCGGACGATTTTTGGCACCTTATAACAACAAATTCAAATAACTTAATAACAATATATCGCATTAATTCAAATTAATCGTATTCTTCTTCGCTAGACGTTTTTATAACTTCTTTATAAGTATGCGCATTATATCCGAACTTGCTACAGACGCCACATTTCCGTTCCTTTATCTTAACCTTCTTGCAACGACCCCTTTTAGCTACTGTTGGCTACATTTTTCCACCACCCCCTTCTTTTTGAGCCAGAAGAGCTTGTCCCTTTTATATAGTAAATGTTCCTTCTTCTTAAAGACGTTTGTTTTTGGTTCTACGACGTTTGCTTAATATGTAATTCGTTTTGCGTAATTAAACGTTTTTTTCCCGAAGAAAAGCAGCTTTATGTAACAGTAATATATAATTTTTTGTTACAAAATTAACCGATTCGAATATTCTTGTTAGCGAACTACCCTAATAATTTTTGATCTTTTTTTATAAATATCGTTTTTATTTTGTTACTTTACGGATATTTTTAGGAATCTTTACGGGGGGTAAAATGGAACCGGCAGAAGTTAACGGGAAAACGGTTAGCGTAAGTATAACTAAAAGAACTTCTAATTTGGAAAAAACGTTATTAAGATCAAATAAAACAAGACCAGCTTTCGCAAATCTAGATTTGATATTATCGGACGTTATGGCAGCTTAAAACGTATCGTAGAAGCCGGCGAGAAAATCTTCTTTAATAATATAGGTATAATGGCGTTATATTAGGTTTTCGATATACTACAAATAAGTACGTTTCAAAATAAAAATAAAAAATATATTAAAAGGTTAAAACCGATACGAAGAATACACGGGCATACAAAACGTAATAATATTATTATTAATGCAGTATTTTTCGAATTTTATCGAATAATAGTTTTCGTGGCCGTCGAAAATAAAAAAACGTTTCGAACCTTTCGTACGCGTCCGAATATATTTGTTAAAATACTGGATTTATTCGAAACCTAATTTATTTATTATGTAACTATTATTACTTAATACGATCTTTTAATCGGTTACTAGTAATAAATTATCACGGTATCAAAACTTAAAATAATCTTTCTCCGTTATAATAATAAATAACGGCATAACTTAACTTTAAAAATTAACAGCTTGGATAATTATAACTTATTTTTTATTTCTTTATTACGTTTATTTAAAAATTTGACGTTTTTTGGTACTAATAATTATTATGTCCGTTACTATAAAAAACCTTATTAAAAATTTAATCTCGTCGAAGTTATAAATATTTTCTTTTGTAATGCTATATTTTACGATTATAACCCGAACAAATTCGAACTATTTGCGAAATATTTTTAAATTTTCGCATAAAACCCGTTAATAATTAATTTTCCGATTTAAACGCATTTAAAACTTTTTTTGCCGTTTAATAGAATTCGACGCCCAGTTACTTCCGACGCGTTTTGTAACGCGTTAGGTAAGTAATATATTAACTATATCTTTAACGTATTAAAACCGGATAAGAAACGTTCGCGTATTTAGGTCGAAAATTCGATCGATAATCGATTTTTCTTCGGTCGGCGTCAATTTTCGCAATTTAGGTATATGGTTACTAAAAAAGGTATACCGGTATATCGTTTATGCAAAGTAAATTTTATAACTTTATATATAAAACTAAATATCGCATAATTATGTTTCGGATTTCGTTTTTTAATTTAAACGGCTAAGTTTATTTTCGCTTGTTTTATAAACCGTTTTATATTATTAATATTAAAAAATAATTAATTAAAGTTCAATAGTTAAAATATATTAAAAATCATCCGGAATATTTGGACGTCCGAAATATTTATATGGCACGTTACGGATTTTTAAGGCTTAATTTTAAATTAGAATTATAGTAATTATGTTAAATCGTCGGTTATATATTATAGGTTATGTATTTAAATATATTAACGTATATAATTAAATGCTTTTTTAATTTTTTAATTTTTTCAAATATAATTTTTTAAACTTTTTAATTTTCTATTTAAAAAGAAAGTTGAAAAAATATAATTTTTAAAATTTTAAGCGGCTTTTAATATTATAAAATAATAGTTTTTATACGAAATAACGTTTAATAATAATACATAATTTTTACCGAAAATATTCAATTTAATTTAATTTATTTCCGTATATAAATATTTTCATAAAATCTTTTAATTTTAATATGATCTTTAAAAGTAATTAAATTATTTATAAGTTTTATTAAATAATAAACTTTGCTTTTTAAATTTCCGAAAACGTTTTTTCGGTTGAAATAATTAATTTTTAAAAAAAGCATTTGCTTTTTTATAATAAATTAAGTATTTAAATCCTTTAAATTTATTATAAATATAATATAAATCGGCATTTTTATATTTAAATTTCCGGTAATATTAAATAAAATGTTTGTATTCCGTACAGAACGTTTAATAATAATATAAAACCGGTTTCGTTAAATATTTTAATTTTTAATTTGTATAATATTATAAAAATTTAATAAAAATTAATTTTATTATATTTTTTATTATATTTTATTTTATAACTTTACCTTAAATTTAAATCCGTAAACCGTAATTATATAATTATTATTAACGTTTTTTTATTTTAAACTTATTTTTATTAATTAGGTTTTTTATCCCGTAATATTTTAAATATTAACGTATTTTTATATTATACGTATTTATTATTACGTAAAAATTTAAATACGTTTATTACAAAAATATTATAATATTTACCTTAATTTTTTAAATCGTTTTCGTATCATTTAAGCAAATTTATATTTATTCTTAATGAATTTTCGATAATTTTATAACGATATATTTTAACCTTTTTTAAATTTTTATTATTTTCGTATCGAAAATAATAAAACAAAGGTTTAAATATTTACGTTTTATAATAAAAAGTTTTTTATATTAATAAACCGTAAAATTAAAATTATTTTTATTTTTATTTTATAAACTATTTAAAAAAATAATAACGTTATTCGGCGGCAAAGCCGTATATTAAGTTTTAAAGGTTTTAATAACTTTTTAAAATAGATTTTTATAAAAAAAACATTCTTAAATTAAATAAATCTTTTAAAAAAATTAGAATAAATTATTATACCGGTAATAATATTTTTGTTATTATTTATACCTTAATTCTAAAATTTTAAAAACTTTTTATTTTAAACTTTTTAACGATTGTAATTAATTCGATTTTTTTAAATAAAAAATATATTTTATTTACCGTATATAATTTATAAAAGACTTTTTATAATATAAAATTTAAAGTTATTTAGGCTATCGGTAATCCCAAATTTTAATAAAATCTGTTCGTTAATATTATTTTTTCAATTAATAAAATAATTTTGGCTGTTAAAACAAAAATTTATAATATTTTCTTAATATATTAACTTATTTTAACGTTAGCCTTATTTTTTTCCTATTATGCTTTATTTTTTGAAAATTTAATACGTTTTTTATATTATGCTTCCGTACCCGTAAAACGCCATAAAAATAACGTATATAATTACGGTCTTCCGTAGGCCGGACGTCGGCGGACCTTATTTCGTATTAACTAGGTACCGAATATGCTATACAAGCTATATCGCCTTACCGGCTTTTTCAGAGACGTATCGTCTAAATGTAAGTCTTTTATCGAACCAGACCCCAAGCCATTTAAGTGCCGGCATTTTGCCGCTACCTCCCGGCTTTTCGACCGGGCGGATCGTGACCTATTAACTCTCATTCTTAGTATCTACTCTACATATAGTTCCGGGACCGCTATGCCGCGTTAAAATGCGGATGGAGGTACGCAATTGTTTGTGGGCGGCCGGACAGGACTAAGTAACTAGCTTTTATTCTTTAGCCGACATAGCGCCACAAAGCTCCATGCCAGGTATAACGAAACGGTCCCGTATTACCGACAAAGACGGAAGAATAAAAACGATCGAAATAAACCTGATAGGGGCAGCCTTTATCTTTTTCGACGAAGCCTATTAATATAATAGCATACGAAATAACTTTACCGACCCCTTTCGATTTTTGGGCAAGCTTCGAGATAATAGCTTAGAGGAGCCATCGGCCTTTATGGTATCAGCGGCGATTTTTATAAACGGACCCGTTTACCTTATTAATATTATCGAACATATTTTTAAAAATAAAGTTTTATAAGGGGAAAAGAACGAAATCGGCGGCATTAACGATATAAATATTTTAACAAATAAACAAACCGACTACAAATACCTTATAAAAAAACTGAACCGCGTTACAAACCCGAAGATTAAAAAAAAGGTCGAAGCCCGCCAAAAAAACCTGGACGAGCTAGAGAAACAGCTGGTACCCCGCATGTTGATAACCCGTCGTCCTACAGACAAGTTCAGGGGCGAGCAAATCGGAGATGGGAGCCGGGAGATCGCCGTAGCTCCTATTAACTGCAAGATAAAGGCCGGTACTGCACGAAATGCGTTCGCGCGCCTAACGGCCGAGGTACGGAATTACGTATATCGGGCCCTACAGGAAAAAAAAGCAGAAGTGGGCGCAGGATGGCCAGATTGGACCGGAGCTTACAGAGCACAGCGTCGAGATGAGCCTATTCGGAAGCGGCGGCAAGGGCGACAACGTCAGGGCCAGGCTTAGCGGGACACCGGCTCAGGCGTGGACGCGCCTAACCAGAGGTCGAAGCAATGCAATCCACGCCACGAAGCACCCCCGTGGAGTGGGTGACGTTCATCCACCACCATACAAAAATATATGGATGGAACTGGCGATTTGTCCATATGGATGGCCATCAGTGGATATCCGTGGACCACTTTGGGTATCTTGAAGAACGTCCTTGGTGTTGAAGTAGGTGTTATTTCTGTACGTATAGATCGCGGAACGCGTAAATCGTCCGATTTGAAGCCTTGCATTACTTTGCAGGTTAGTAACAGTTACATAAATTTCTTAATAAATTATTAGCAAAATAATGTAGAAGGTACTGGTCTTGCTGGCTAGCAGGGCCTGAGCTAGCAGGGGCTGGGCTAAAAATGGAAGTTATTGTATGGGTATCGCAGTGTTAGTATGTGGCTCCTGCGAAGAACCGTGCGTTGTTTCAGAAGATTAAAAATACATCGGAAACACACCTAAAGTGTATGGGTCCCATATGTTGCGTATAACAATCCTGTTTCCCTTCTGAGTAGCCTTATTAATAGCTCCATGCTTTAACCTTTTCGAATTTAGTTGCACCTTCGAAATCGCAGCTAAATAAAATCGCAAAAAATATGCGACTTTACCGTTAAATTGCCCTGGTTGAGGGCTTTATAATGATGACACTTTTTTTATTTTATTTTTGTTATATATGGCTAAAAGAGCCAAATTGTCGTAAAGTTAATATATTTTGCATTTGAAAACCGAATGAGAATGATATGTTTGTTAATAAGTAACCTACATTTAACGATACAGCTGTTTCCTTAGGCCAAGTCCGGTATCAAAATGACCGTAAAAAATTAAGGATTTTAAAGATACCATCTTTTATTGCCAGGCGATAAATGTGTCCAAAGTTATGAGGGAGTGATAGGTTAAAATGTCAGATATTTCCGGGTAGGTAGGACACTTTATGTGGCGATATAGATAGCTACCTGTTAATATTATTATTTCTACAATTAGGCTTTATTAACAGCGGGACTTATACCGCTATAAGGACCATTTATTATGGATACGATGTCCATCTACGAGAGCTTTAAATGGATGGACGTTTATTTCAGGAAGGGCTAAATGGATGGCGTGGGCTTGGTAATTGCGCAATCCACTGTGCAATCCGTGGACTTCGGTGGAGTTGCTTCAACCTCTGCGCCTAACTCGAGCAGGAATGTACCCGGCCCTCGCTCGTCTCATGGAGGCGGGCCTAATCGGGGATAATAACCTGCAACACGAGACGATCAACAAGCTCGGGGCGAAGGCATACAAAACGTACTTTAATAAAGGTTAGGCAGAAATGGTGGAGGTATTTAAGGAGTCTAAGCTCTGGGAATATCGCAAGGAACTCGCTAAAAAGTTAACCAAGTTCGACCGATTTCGCATATTCGTACACGACATAATTTCATACAGAAATCGGGCACTAACCGCGGACGATCCCGGTTCCCGAGACGAAACAAACATCCGTCACATAATCGTACTTCCAAGTACGCTATCCTCGGCATTCATTACATATATACAGCTGGCCTATACGTACAAAAACGTAAAGGTAATGCTAATTAATGCCGCTACGAAAAACGACGCAGGCATAAATAACGGTAGGTACGGCAAAAGTCAGATTATAAACGACATCAATTCACCATACGACCGGACCTCCCCGAATAAAATCCTCATCTCGACGTATGCCATATACGGAATAACGCTAAACCTCCAAAAAGAAAATTACTACGTAATAATGGAACCAGCCAGAACGATAAACGCTAAGAAGCAGGCGACCGCGAAAATAAACCGGCGAGGGCAAAACATAAAGGCAGTAACGGTTATGCTTTACGACGAGCGAAATTTTCCGGAGTCGGTTCGGTTATCGAAAAAGGCTAACTATAAAAAAATATTATCGTAAAAGGAAAGCCGGATACCTTAGAACAAGTTTATATAAAGATACGGATTTGTTTTACAAGGATAAGAAGCCTGAATAAGCAGTAATGGATTATAGATATACAATAGGCTTTATGATAAGGTACATGGAGCTGAACAGCAAATGATCGGTACATTATAATCATTGTTCTCTCCAAGCTTATCCGCTTTTCAAGGGTCCTTTCGGCAGATAAGGCTATATCCTACGCAGCTTCAAAACATAAAGCTACGGTATTTATTTTATAAAGAAAAAAAGCAACCAATCATGCACACAGAGTTGAAAGCAACGCAATCCACTCTACGCACCACCCTAGTGGAATGGATTGCAGCATATCCACGGCTACCTAATTTCAGTGGATGGCCATAGGGATTTTCTCAAATAGATGGCTACGCAATAGATATAATGGACGTCAGGGGGTATATTAACTAGCTACCCTTAAAATAACTCGGCTTCTTCTTTATTATCCTTTAAATCCCAACCTTTTTCGTTAATAACTTCGTTAAGCCACCTTGCTGCCTATATTTAAATAACTTCGTTACTTATATATTAAAATTCTAACAAGTAACGTATTTCCTCCGGCGATATAAATATGGAATTAAAAGCTTCTAACAGCCCTGCCCTATACCCCGAACGTAATACCTGGCAAACCTCGATTATTATAGCGTTTAAACGACTTCATAAAGCCGAAACTATTTAACCTACTACTAAAAATAAACGTTTATACTTTGTTAACATAAACTATATCGTAAAAAAGTTAAACACCATTCGCGAAAGATATAAATATCGTACTTTTTTGCAACGTTAATAATCTAGGGGATTTTATACCTTACGATCCCCGGGCTTAAAGCCCTCGTATTATATAACGTATTCGTCAAAGTTATTTTCAAACGGTTACGCTACATTACTAATTAGGTTTAAAGCAAAAGCCGTAATCCTATATCGTAACAATTTAAAGTATTATTACAAAACGTTATAAAAACGTTTTATACGTTTATACGGTAACCCAATTATTAACTATCGCGTTATATTTATATTATAATAATCCGTATACCATATATCGTTAACTTATTACTTTACGCATTAAATTTATTCGGAATAATTATTTTAATTTTTTTCGAACCATAACCATCTGTATACAAGATACAAAATAAAGGCCGTAACGTATATAAGCGTTTTTTCCACCTTATTATAATATTCGTTAAGCTTTTTCCAGGTTAAGTTAATAATTACGCGTAAGTATTATCCATTAAAAAACTTACTTTCGCGATCTTTATATTTTTTAAGGCAATTAAAAAGGAACTTAAAAGTTAAAATAACGTTTTATATATTGTCGTACGAACCGATTTACCTTTTCTTACGCTTCCGCTAAATTTTATCCTTTTTAAAAATTTTAATATAATATTCGTAATACCTTAAAATATCCGCCGTAACGTCGATATCGTACTAATCGTAATCAATTAATTAATTTTTTTATTAAATTAAAAAGGATTTTTTTACGCCGCGCCATATTTCGCCTCGCCGGCCGGTATTTTTTATTTTTTATTCGTAACGATATTAAATAACTTATTTATTTAAAAAACGACGAAAAATTTATATATAACGGATTATATAATATTATAACAACTACCGTATATTATTATCAAGTTTTATATTTAAGGGCTTTTTAGCCCTAATACGTAAATTATTAAATATAAGATTATAATCTCTTCAAATAGCACGAAATATATAAATAAACTTATCGAAACGGTAAATAATAATAATTATATTATAAAACTTTTTAATAGATTCTTTTTTACGCCAAAGCTCGTATTCAACTTCCGTAAAAGCTTTTTTGCCGTATATTAAAACTTCGAAAACTTTTATATCGTAGCCAAATAAAAGGGCTTTAACGGAAAAGTTTAGTATATGGCCTAGGCATCTACCACGACGGCTGGCCTCCTCGAACCCCAACTTAACGCCAATAATTTCTAAACTATATCGTTATTTTTCGCGTTATCCAAAGTAAAATAACCGATCTTGCTCCTAATCTAAAAGGTATTAATTACGTTAAGCACTTTAATTGTAATATTAAGGCCTATATAAATTGTTATAATTTTGGGAAACTTAAAAGTAATTTTAAAAAGGTAGTTATATTAATCCTTAAATATATTACAAATTTCGTAAAACGAATAACGATTTTTTAACCGTTATTTATCAAAGGTTATATGGATACGCCCTAATAAGTTATTTAATATCTTAATAATTTTCTGTTTGCAATTATTAAAAGTATCCTTAATTAACTTTTTTATTATAATATAAAAAATATAAGCTTTTTAATTAATAACGTAAGGGTTAAAATATTCGAATATAAATCGTAATTCTTTTTTTTTGTAATATTAAATAAGTAATTATAAGTTACGATCCAGTTAATTAATAATTATTTAAATTGTTTTTTATCGAAACTTTTAATTATGTTATTAATTATAACCTGTTCGTAAAGGTTGTTGGTATTAAGTTTTTAATAATTAACTAAAGTAAAGGTTTTCGAACGCTTTTAAAATCGTAATTTTCGGGCTTCATCTTTTAATTACCGTACCGATTTCGTTCTTTCCGGGGAAGCAGATATACCGTAATTTTTTTATAAATAATTAACGTAATTCTGTATACCGCGTACGCTTATAATTACGGGCTTAAAGCGCCTTTTTTATAAACATTTTTGGTATATCCACTTCCGTTTATCGTTATTCTGGATATCGTAATCAAATTACTACGTCCATGCTATAATATCCCTCGTACGTTCGGATATCATAAAGCCAGGAAACGTAACCCAAAATCGTTCTTGGAATTATTAATTAATTGGAACGGGGGTAGGTATAAACGTGGTTAAAAAAGTCGAAATAATAAATAATGGCGAAAAAACCGTACCCTTTAAAACTTAAAAGAAATTTTCGAAATCGGAAATTAAAGCCATATTAAGTATAAAAACGTATTATACGTTATAAAATTACGTAAGGTAATATGCTGCTATATGCGTATTAAATAGGTTAATCAAAATAATTACTTTAAAGCGTTATTAATAAAGCTTTTTGCAAAACGCGTATATTATTAATTCGAGAACTTTCGGTACCTTTTAGCAATTCGGTAACAGCTATATCGATTCCTTAATAAATAACTAGCAAAATAATATAAGTATTATTAAGCTAGCAAAGGCGGAACAAAAAATAAAAGAATATTGCATAAATATCGAAATGTTAAAATATAACTTTTGCGAAAAACCGTATGTTATTTCGCAAAATCAAAAATATATCGCAAACGTATTTAAAATATATAGGTTCGAAATATTGCGCATACTAATTCTGTTTCTTAATTAAGTAGCTATATTAACAACTTCATGTTTTAACATCTCTGAATTAAGTTATTCCTTTAAAATTATAGCTAAATAAAATCGTAAAAAAAAAAAAAAAGTTTTATCATTAAATTGCCTTAATCGAGGGCTTTATAATGATGCCTCTTTTATTATTATAACTTTTATATAATGCGAAAGGAGCCAAATTGTCGTAAAGTTAATATGTTTTGTATTTGAAAACCGAATAAAAATAACATGTTTGTTAATATGCAACTTAAATTTAACGATATAGCTATCTCCTTGGGCTAAGCCCGGTATCAAAATGACCGCAGAAAATCAATGATTTTAATATACCACTTTCATCATTGGGAAATAAATATGTTTAAAGTTATAAGTGAGTAATATATTAAGATATCAGGCGTTTCCGGGTAAGTCGGACCCCCTTATATGGCGTTGTGGACAGCCACCTGTTAGTATCACCACTTATACAGTAAGGCTTCACTAACAGCGGGACCTACACCGCCACAAGGACCACTTATTATGGACACGATATCCATCCACGAAAGCTTCAAATGGATTGATGGCCATAATCAGCTAGGGCGAATGGATTGATGGACCGCCAAGATTGCGCAATCTGGTGGCCACGCAGTGGATCGGGTTGCATTGCTTTCAACCCTGCATGCACAGCTTAAACTTAACAATGTACAAGGCAGTCAAGTAAGGGCCCGAAACAAGGGAGAAAGTGGGCTAAGAGGTTATGCAAATTAGTAAGGCCGCAAAGCCAGCTACCACCCTCTGTTCGACCGCCTGCCATAGCGGGCTATCCCTTAATCGAGTACTCACTAGCCGGAAATATATGTAACAAAAAACCTAATCTGTGAGGGTAAATACCAAATTCTATCTACTGAAATCTTAGGGAATTCTCCAGATCGGAGACTGGAGTACGGACGGCCTTGAACAAAAATATATCCTAGGTCTTAAGTGGCGCACAACCTCCCTAAGTATTAGGGAGCTAATAGGTACTTTTAGTTCGGTTAATCTACTAAGGCGGTCTCCTATAATGCCGGTATCCCCAAAATTTAATACCGTCACTTCTCGCCAGGTAATCGTATTTATGTTTATTAGCATATACTTTAATAAGTTTATTTCTATTATTCGGCAAATTATCTAAGCCGCAATGACAAATTTTTACGGCTTCCTTCGTATTACATTTCTGTTGGACAAAAATTTACGGTAACCGCATTTACTTTCGCTCGTCGCTCTGCCTTAGACATTAATTTGCTTCCGGTAATCTTTAAATACCAAAATGGACGTAAAGGATCTAATAAAGATTCGTTAACCCTTTTACCTAAATCTTTATACTTAAAAGCTTAGCATCTTTCTCTTGCTTTTTCCTTTTTACCCGTCCGTTACGTAACGTTTTAACGGTCTAATAAAGTTTTGAACAAACCGTTATATTTATTATTTTTTCGTTTCGTAATATTTTGTATAAAATTTTTATTACGTTAACATAATACTTATTTAATACCTTTTAAAACGTTTTAAAAATATGCCGGAAATTTATAAATTAAAATACGTTAATAAAATAATTTTTTCCGTTTATAAATTTTATTATTTCGTTAACGTTAATCGAATAAAGAAAAAAATAATTAAAAAATAATAAATTTTTTTAAAACTTATAATTATAAAAGTTTTTTACCGTTAATAAGTTATTTTTTTAATTTTTAAAAAATAAATAGTTTTATAAAGGTTTTATTAAATTTTATTATCCGTAACCGGCAAAATAAAATATTTTATATATTTGTAAATATTTAAAAACGTTATTTTTATATAATATTATGTTGGGATCTGGTGCGTTAGTATGTACCTGATTGGTTGGCCCGTACAACGCTTACCCTAATGCGTCTGCACTAAACCCACACACCCCACCTGTATCTAATATTTCTGCACATAACATAAATCATCCTAATCCTTCCTAGACATCGTTAATAATACACATATTATTATACCAATAATATTTAATAAAGCACTACGTATCTTCATATGGTAATATTTTTTCGGTTCTTGGAATAAAGATTATAACTAAGCTTCTTTGTTTTTTATTATTCGTAATGTATTGTTACGAAATTATAATTAACGCGTTACGAATTTAATTAACCGGCTTAAAGTTATTATAATCGGTAAAGTTACGAAAATAAGTCCGTTTGGTTAAATATATTATAAAAATGGAACTTTATTACGATTAATTAAGGCCCTTACGTAACGAAGTTGCCTAATAGAAGGATATTTATATATTACTACCTTATAATTCCTTTATCAAATTAAAAAAGTTAATCCTAAAGCAAAAACGATTTCGCCTTAAAATAAACCGCTTACGCAAAACCGTCGAAATGCTTGCCGTAAAGGTTACTGCTAAAAGAAAGTAACGTAAGTTAGCCGAATAAAGCTAATAAATAATAAAAAAAAAATTTATAAAGTTAACAGTATAAGCAAATTATATAAACAAAAATCTAGACGATTCGAAAAATTATTAACCAGTAAGTTCCATTCGAGAAATAATGGCCCGTTACCGGAGACGGGACCGTCGAGACCGTCGAAGCCATCGAAACCAGCAAGTATATCATTACCGTTTAGGTTATTACCTAAACACCTCCAAACTATCATCACGAATCCAGAATACGGCCATATACCCTTAGCCGCGGACGTATTAAAATTCCCTTTTTTAAAAAAAATCCCTTTTGCTTAAAAAAAAAGAAAAAAGGAAAGGAAAAGAAAACGAAATCGACTTTCCTTTCAGCCGACTTTATGGATAATTGGCGCGGCCTGGCCGGTAACAGCCCACGTATAAAAACTTTATCAATAATGTCGTCTTATACGCCACCTTCCTAGTCCTCATCTTCGGACAGCGATAACAGCGATAGCGGCGGCGGAGGCGGCGGAGGTGGTAAAGGAAGCAATAACAGTTCTTTTTTATCATCCAGCTTCTTATCGTCGTCCGACTCTAATTTAGATTTCGGTTTGGATTCCGACTCCGAAAGTATTTCGAGTAATTCAAGTAACGATAATAGAAAAAAATATTACAAAAGTTACGATAAAGGTTGGGACAAGAAAAATAAAAAAAAGCGTAAGGAAAAGTCCAAAAAGAAGAAAAATACCTTCCGTTAAAAACACTTTAATTTTGCCCTTAACAAAGAAAATTATTTAAAAAGTTTCGAAAACTGGAAGTTCTGAAAGAACGCCTTAAATCTTGTACTCGAAAAGATAGGTTATGAAAAGAAAATAAAACTTTTTACCCTTAATAAGCTTCGCCTGGCGAAAGCAATCACCAAAACGACCCGTCGGATACTATTAAAATTTGTTACCGGAATCAAAAAAGGTACGAAGATATTAAAAACCTTCCGTAAAACTTATGCAACGATTAAAAAGGTACGTTAGCGCTCACTTTGGAAAGAATTAAGCCAGTTGCGTTATAACGGCAAGGACCTAATTACCTTTATTACAAAATTTTAAAAAATAATCCGTAATGTTAAGGAATACGGTATAAAATTAGGTAAAAATTAATAGGTTACGATATTTTTAACCGTTATTAAAAAAAAGGTAAACGATTAATATCGTATAATTAGCTCCGTATTTTAAAAAACGGATTACACTTTTTATCGCCTTATTAACAACTTTAATAACAAGTTCTACCATCACGTTAAAAAGGTTAAAAACGACGGAAATGGTAATAACAAGCCTAAAGGCCAAAGCCATAATACGAAAGGCCGAAATAACAATAATAATAAAAAGGAGAAGAATAATAATAATAAACTTTTATGGAACGTTAAAGGCGAGCCTTTTTGTTGGAATTGTAAAAAGTATGGTTATTTATCAAAAAATTGCCGAAAGTCTAAAAAAGATAGCTAACAAAACGGTTAACGTAACAACGGACGTAATAATAATAACAGTAAGTTTAACAACGGTAATAACAATAATACGAACAATTAATAACGTTAATCGAAGACGTATTATATCCCAAATGGATTTAAGGATTTATATAATTAGCCTCCGAAAAGATACCAAGCTAATTATGCTACAAAAATTAATTAAGCTAAGATGGTAAAAATTATAAAGTTATTTAACCGAACGATGATGCAATAAAATATTTCGTTAAAAGGCGTATCCTCTTTAAAAAATGTTATTACTTTAAAAAACGGTTCCGGCCCTGGCGCCAGCTTTATTACGCGGGAAAGCGGCGTTAAAGAAAAGATTATAAAAGGAAAGCCTAATAATAATAACGAAACAGAATATATTCGAGAAAAGCCCCGAGCCATAATCTTTTAGTCGCATAACGTACAGAAAAAAAACCGTAACGAGATTTTATAAAATTTGGGAATTAACGTATTTATTACGAATAACGTTAAGGATTACCTCCCGAAGTAATTATTAGATATCCGAAACAGGAAATTCATAATTATTACCAGAAAGGAACTTATCCAAGCTAAAATGATTGGTATAGTTAACTGGAACCTAAAAGGATTTAAAAACGAATACAACTTTATAACCTTATGGTATATATTATATATACCGTCGTTTTTATTACGTATATTTTCCGGCAAAATTTTCTATAAACGTAAAAAATACTTTAATAAAAATTATCTAATTAATAATAACGGAACGAAATTAATAACGATTAATATGCCAAAATAAGGTTTCCTTTTTTAAATATACGGTTATAAAAAGCTTTCCGTAAAAGGCCTAACTAACGAATATTAATAAAAATACGCACTGAATATGGCTCAAAATAGGATAAACGATATGTTAAAAACTTTCCAAGCTTTTATGGTTAATAGAGAATTTATAATAATTAAAGCTGTTATAAAGAAACTTATTTTTTAGTATCGCCGTTTATACCATCCTAGCAATAAACGACTAAAGTGGATTATTAAGATAACTATAGGAATAAACCTAAAGAAATTAAACGTTAAACCGTTCGTTTGTAAAACTTGTAATAAAGTCAAAATGATTAAGATATTTTCGAAAAATTTTTAAAAATAAGGAACGTACGTTAGGAAGTTATTTTAGTATAACGTAGGATAGATTAAGCTCGTTACCGTCGAAGGCAACGTTTATTATAACTTTATTATAAACGACGTTAGCCGTTACCGTATTTTTAAAGCGTATAAGATTAAAGATAAAATATAACAGTATTTCTGTTCTTATATTACGAACGTAAAAACCAGCTTAACTTTAGATAACAAAATTATTAGAACCTTTCGTATTAATGGAGGTAAAAAATTTGGAATAAGTTTATCCGAAACCTTTTACGATATCGAAAAAGTTAAATTAATTAACTTCAGTTTTTATAATTAGTATTAAAATGGTATTTTAGAAAGAAGTATTTGTATCGTTTAAAACAGCGTTTGCGTTATAATCGTTCAAATACGTATCCTAACTTATTTTTAGAATTACGTTATAAAGGTAATAATTTATATATTTAACTGTACGGGATAATCCACGATTGGAAATTTTACGTTATAGGAATATTATAATCGAACGTTAAAAATTAAAAATAAAATAAAAAAGCCGGATAACGTATATTTACGAATTATCGGTAATCGTTATATAGTTCTAATCGATAAAAATTACCGGATTAAAGTTAAGAAATTGGAAATATGTAACGTTAAAGGCCTTTTTTTAGGGTATTAAGGCGAATATAATTATAAGATCTGGCTGTTAAAAAGCGGTCGCTTTTTTGTTATATTGTATATATAAGTTTACGAAAAGATAGGTATACTAGGAATGAAAAATAAGTTACTAGATTTAAGGAATATTATAAAATCTTTGTTTTTTTATGTATGACGTAGATTACGCCACCAACCCCGAAAGAAGGATGTAAGCGTTTATAACCGCAATAATAACGTTATGTTAGACGACTAAACGGATAACGAAACGAAGATTGTTAAATAAAAGCGAAGTAAACCGAAAAAGGTTAAATTAAAATTGTACAAATGTAAAGTTTTTGACGAGGATTTTGAGATTATAAAGGCCTTAATTTAAAAAGGCGTTAATTATTATTTAGGCGTTTATAGTTTTAATTTCGTTAACGAATCGGAAAACGATTTTTATAAAGTTTTAAATAATTATGTTATTATCCGATAAACGTACAAATAAATATATGTAAAAAACATATATAGCGATAAGTTAATTATACTTAACGTTAATAATAACGGGCTTAATTTTAAGGAAGTTATAAAAAGCTTTAAATAGGATATATAGTTTAAGGCCATTAATAAGGAAATTGGAAAATATTTGCAGCGAGGAATTTTTGTTTTTAAATTAACGACCGAAATTATTAAAGGTTACTTAATAAATACCAAATAGGTATTAAAGAAAAAACATACCTTTACGGGCAAGTTAAAAAAATATAAGGTTCGTATTTACGTACGAAGTTTTATTTAGCGTAAAGGTATAAATTATAACGAAATAGTTACGAATATTATATACGTAATGCATTAGCGTATCTTTATGGCGCTGGTAGCAGTTATGGGATGGTATATATAGTAAATCGATTTTATCGTAACGTACCTTAATAATAACATAAAGGAAGATATCTTTATAAAATGTTTTTTTATATTATAAAAATATTTCGATATTTATCTTGATAAAAAATAATGCTTTAATTTTATACCGGAAAAGATTATTACGTTAATAAATCCATTTTATAAGTTGAAGCAAGCCGGTGCCGTATAGCAAAAGAAAGTCCGAATAATATTTGTAAAGTACGATTTCCGGCCGTTAATATTTAACGACGTAATATATATTAATACAAAAATTCGAAATATAATTGCTTTATATATCGATAACTTCTTATTTTTTAGCCTTAATAAAGGATGTTTACGATATATAATAAACATTATTGCGAACAACGTTTTTATAAACGACCTTGAAGTAGTAGATTGGTATTTCGGAATACGTATCGTCCGATCGTCCGAAACGGGTAATGTCCGTTTTGATTAAGAATAATATATCGATAAAGCGTTAGTAAGTTTGGGAATGGATAATATACGGACGGAACCGATCCTTTTTGTTAAAAAGTATCTAAATTACGTATTTTGCTATAAAAATACGGTTAATAAGTAGGATATCTTTAATTATGTAAGTTTTGTTAATAAATTTAACTTTTCCAGCTGTATAACGCGACCCGATACGGCCTTTATTACGTTTATTTGGATACGTTTTATAAGTAATCCGTTACCGAAATATCGAGAATATATTAAACGTTTTCCTAAATACCTAAAAGGTATTTCGAAATTATTTACTTAATATCGAAAGTTAGACGAAATATACCCTTATTACGTATATAATAAGTTAAGGTTATTTATAGCGGTTAATACAAATTTCGTAAACGATTTTAATATAATTAAGTTAATTATTAATTACGTTTTTTTATAATAAGAATTTTGGTAACGTAAACGTTAAACCGATAACAAATTATTACGAAATGTATTTCGGAAACTAAATACGTAATATTAAGTGCAACAGTTATTAAAGTAATTAATGTACGTAGTTTTCGAAAAGTTTTGATTTATGCTTAAAAAGCTTATTATTATCCTTAAAGATAATAATAATGCAAAGAAATAGATTAAGAAGAATGCTATGTTACGAAAAAAGCGTTATATACGCGTTAAATATTATTATATACGCCAAAAAGTTTAAAAAGGCCGAATAAAGATTAAATATATTAAAAACGTATAGAACTTAGTTAATAGATTTATTAAGTTTTTAAATAAGATAATATACGAAAAGTTTATTATTAATTTAAATTTTAAAAATATTTAAAGGTATTTACAAAAGGGTAACTTTGACTGATAAAAAAATAATTCCGTTAGATTCCTTTTATATAGGAGAAAGGGCGTTTCCTTGTTAAAACTTATTTTTTATCCGAAAACGATAATTACGGTATTCTTTTTACGATTACCCGAAAGTATTTATTTACTTATTAACTTTAAAGTTTTAATTTTCCCTAAAATTACCTATATATTTTTGTTCCCTTATTTTTTATATGCCAAATTAGGGCTTAATAATCCGGTAACAATTAATTACGATATATAACTTACAGCTAATAAACGTTCCCGAATTTACCGGATTAAAGCCCTTACTTTTTAGCTATTTGAAGGTAAAGGGACCTAAAAAGTAATAACCTTAATTATTTATTAATTTATTAATGGAAAATGGGCTATTTATTTGCAATCAAAAAACCTTTAAGGTAGCAGGTTGGTACGATACAGCTATTTCCGCACACTGACAGCCAGGCAGCCCCGGAACGTTTCGGAAAAAGTGGGCCCTGCTGGCCGGCGCGGCCGTAACGGCACGGTAAAGTGATGAGGCCGGCTGATTGGTGCAACGGCTAGAATGTTAGCTCCATTGATACAGAAGGTAAGGGTTTAATCCCGAATTATGTAACAAATTATTTATTTTATCGATTTCCTTGCAGTTTTATCAGTTTTTATCACCTTTTTTGCGGTTTTCTATATAGAAGTTAAGGTTCGATTCTCAGACATGTTAGGTAATTAATTTTCCTAAAGTTTTGCAGTGTACATATAACGCAAGAGGGCGTGTTGGGATCTGGTACGTTGGTATGTACCTGATTGGTTGGCTCGTGCAACGCTTACCCTAATGCGTCTGTACTAGACCCACACACCCTACCTGTATCTAATATTTCTGCACACAATATGGATCATCCTGATCTTTCCTAGACATCGTTAGTAATACACACATCATTATACCAATAACATTCAGTAAAGCACTACGTATTTTCACATATTAATATAATTAATTTTAATTAAAACGATAAATAAAAATTATTTAATATTTTTATTTTAATAGTAATATATTAAAAAATTTTATTTACGGATAGATTTTATATTTCGTATATAATAATTAAAACAATTTAATTAAATAAAATATTCATAGGTTTATAAATTTAAAATCGGCGTTTATATATTAATATTTTAATTAATAAGGCGGACGATGATATAGTTTTATTAAATATTATTTCGGTAAACTTTTAAGTATAATATTTCGTTATATAAACTAATAATTAATTAAAAAATTTGGTAAAAACTTATTAAATATAAAGTTAATTATTATCGAAAACGCTATTTTTAAAATCGAACGTATTTAATTTTGGTTACGTAATAATATTTTAAAATTATTCGAATAATTATAAAAAAAAGGTTATGAAATAAAATAATTATAATTTTTTTTAATATTAAATTAAATTATGTTAATATTTTAATATAATTATATTTAATAAAAAATCTATTATAACGGTAAAAGTTTAAATTAATAACGATAATAGAAATCGGATTATATTAATTATTAACTTTTTTATAGTTGATGGAAAAAGGAAATTATAAAATTTAAATTAAATATAAATTTTTGGTTTGTTTTATATCGTTATTTTATTTATAACTTTTAAAATAATATATTTTTAATAAAAATCGGAAAATTTTTATCCGTTAATACGTTTAATGTGTTTCAAAAAAATATAAATTCGTTTATTGAATTAAAATATTATTATTAAAAATTAAAAATATCGTTACGTATTTTTATTAATAAATTTATAATAATACCGTAATTAAGTTTAAGAAGTTGTAAAACGTAATAAATTTTTTTTCCGGAATTTAAAATTACGGTTACCGTTATAAAAGTTAAACCGCTAAAGGTCTGTAAACATATAGTATTTATCGGTATATTTTAATAATTATAGCTTTATAATAAAAAGAAAATTTACGGTTTTTTATAATAATAAACTTAATTTTTTTTAATTCGTTTACGAAATAAAAATGTTAATAAAGTTTTAAATAAGCCGAATTTAAATAAACGGGGTAACGGTATAATAACGTTAACCTTTTTTATACGAGGTAAGCGTATAGTTAAGGTTGTTTATTAATCCCGTTTGTTTAAATTGTTTATTAAGATAGTTTTTATGGTTATTTAACCGATTAGTTCGATCGGGATAATTTTAAGGCGTGGCCTTTATTGCCATATTTGCAATATCGACAGCACGGTTAAGATCGCCTATTAAGCCGATTTGTTCGAATTGTTTACCGAGCAGGATTTTAAGGTTATTTAATTGATTAACTTAATCGGGGTAATTTTAAGACGTGACCTTTATTGCTATATCCGCAACGTCGACAGCATGGTTAAGATTGTCCATTAAGCCGGTCCGTTCGAATCGCTTACCGAGTAAGGTTTTAAGATTAATTAAATAAGTAACTCGATTAAGGTAATCTTGAGGTATGGCGTTTATTACCATATCCGTAATATCGACAATACGGTTAAGATCGTCCATCGAATCGGTCCGTTCGAATCGCCTGCCCAGCTAGTTTTTAATGCTGTTTAAATAAGCAATTCGATTAGGGTAGTTTTAAGGTATAACGTTTATTACCATATCTGCAACGTCGACAGCACGGTTAAGATCGTCCATCGAGCCGGTTCGTTTAAATCGTTTACTGAACCAGTTTTTAAGGTTGTTTAAATAAGTAGTTCGATTAAGGTAATCTTAAGGCGTGGCTTTTATTGCCATGCTTGCAACATCGACGGCACGGTTAAGATCGTTTATCGAACCGGTCCGCTCGAATCGCCTACCGAGCAGGTTTCCAAAACTATTTAACCGCAAAGCAGAGCTCGATTAGGATAGTCTTAAGGTATGGCGTTTACTGCCATATCCGCAATATTAACAGCACGGCTAAGATCGTCCATCAAACCGGTCCGTTCGAATCGCCTGCCGAACTGGTATCCAAGGTTATTTAATATGGCAGCTCGATCGGGGTGGTTTTGAGGCATGGTTTCTATTACCATGTTCGTAACATCGATAGCACGGTTAAGGTCATCTATCGATTCTGCCCGTTTAAATCGCTTACCAAGCAGGTTTTTAAGGTTATTTAATTAAATAATTCGATTAAGGTGGTTTTAAGCTGAAGCCTTTATTACAATGCTCGTGACGTTAATAATACGGTTAAGATTATCCATCGAGCCGGTCCGTTCGAATCAATTACCGAACCAATTTCCAAAGTTATTTAAATAAGCGGTTTAATTAGGGTGGTTTTAAGGCGTAGTCTTTATTGCCATATCCGCAATATCGACAGTACGGTTAAGATCGTCCATCAATCTTATCCGTTTAAATCGATTGCCGAGCTAGTTTTTAAGGTTACTTAACCAACTAGCTCGATCGGGATAATTTTGAGGTATGGCCTTTATTGTTATATTTATAATATTAACAATACGGTTAAGATCGCCTATCGAACCGGTCCGTTCGAATTGCCTACCGAACTGGTTTCCAAGGTTATTTAAATAAGCAGCTCGATCAAGGTGGTTTTAAGGCGTGGCCTCTATTACCATAACTGCAACGTCGACAGTACGGTTAAGATCGTCCATCAAGCCGGTCCGTTCGAATCGATTACTAAGCGGGTTTCCAAGTTTATTTAAACAAAAAGCTCGATTAAGGTGGTTTTGAAGTATGGCCTTTATTGCCATATTTGTAACGTCGATAGTACGGTTAAAATCGTCCATCGAATCGATCCGTTCGAATTGCCTATTAAGCATGGCCGTTAAGTTACCTAACGCGGTAGGTCTTGGTATTATATTTATTGCCTGCTCTGTTAAAAAAATAACTTCCTTTAACGCAGTCAAAACTTTAGTTTTTTCGTATTTCTTTGCCAGTTTTTCCGTTCGAATACTTTGGTAATTTATTTCGTCGTATGCGAACGTTCGGCTAATCCTTAAATTAAACGTATTAATATCTTACCTTTTTAACCAAATCCGCCATAATGCTTTCATAACAAAAGGTTTAAAAAAGATTAAAGCTTACTTATTTCCCGAAAGCATAAGTTTAACATCTTTTAAAATAAACCCGAGCTGGTTTATTCAGGCCGACATCATATCGAAAATTCGAAATCGTTGCGTACGATCAGGATGGTCAATAGCTAATACTACAATCCATCCTTCCGTTCGCTAATAATGCGTTTAAGGTATTCTATTAAATATGTTCTTATAAAAATAAAAAAGCAGGTATAAATATATACCTCGATTTGTTTATTATTTACGGGATCTTTATACAGCTCCGCAAAAGAACGAAAATCCTTATCGCTTATATTATAAAGCGAAATAATTATATCCGGGTTAATATGAAATACGTCTATCTCCAGGACCGGATTTGACTTTTGCTAATTATATACGATCGCGAAACCGTAACCAGCACGATCTTTTGGTAAATATGATATAACAGGTCGTTTTAACTGCCAGGACTTCATTGCTCAAGAATCGGTTTAAGACTCTCGCCCTCTATTATATTGGCACGGCAGTAACGAAGTACAAATTTAGTTCACGTCATGCTATAACTACCGTGTAGCAGAATTACGCCTAATTTCCGCAGAAATAACGTTGGGGGTTACCGTAAAGAGCCCATCTTAACTAAAGCCTTATGGCAGAGCCCTAGGCTAACTTTTCAGGTAACGAGTAACGCGGCGCCAAATCGTGAGTGGCTGAATGTGCTCTTACGAATCTAAGCTGGACTGTACGTTTCAGCTTAATTCGTCCGCAAGTGGCCTTATTACGTATAGAACAAAGGAGGCCTCGCAAGCACGGACTTATATCAAGAACGAAACGGACGTCCAATTATCTGAATACGTTAATAGCAGATTCGCGCGTAAAAGGCGGGTTATGCGGTATGGCCCGACCCGGGCGGGGGGATTACTACCGATGGAATCTGTTTTTAATACCCAATAAGATTCTTGCATTTAAGTTTTTGAGACAGTTGGTAGCTGTGACGGCAGCCACCAGGACAAAACCGTGAGGCTGGCAACCGTCACATGGGGCTGACAGCTGCCACCTGAACTAGCCACCTGCCATACAGAGAGTGGGGACATTTGTAAATCTTTACGCATTTTGCAACTTTACCTTTTTTTCCTTCTTTTTTTCAGCTTAGAATTTTCGTTTATAACGCCAATAAACTAGCTACCATATTATATCTCGCTGGCCGTAACATTATTTTAAGCTTATTCCCTTCCTTATTAGCCTAACGATTAATAAATAAGGTATTATATTTTTTTACGTTAATACGTAACGACGGAAAATAACGCGTTTTAAATTAAATTTAAAACCAAAACTTAAGTTAATTAATATTAAAACTAAATATTTGTTAAGAAAATTATTTATTAATTAATCGACGTTTAAAACGATTTAAATTATTTAAAGGTAAAATTAAAAATATAAAAAACGAAATACCTTTTTAAAATTCAATTCAGAATATAAAAAACGATAAATACCTTAAAAAAACGATAAAGAATAACGTACCGTAAAACAAAACCGAATCCGTAAAAATAAAAGGTTTATTAAACTAAGATTAAAATTATTAAAATTAAAACCATAACTATTCAGAAACCGACCCCGATAAGCAGCTGATCAACGAAATAGCTAATAATAATCAAGATATCCAGGGAAAACTTTAAAGATTCCGCGACAAAGTTATTCGCCTCCAGGCCAGATAAAGCCATTATTCCCTTATTCCTTCCGATAACGCCGACCGCCCTCGCCGAAAAAACATAATTAATAACGTTTTCGGTAAAATTAACACGTTTTGCCTTATTAATATAGCAATATAACCCGTTTTCCGTAAATTCGCAGAAATTAATAACGTAAATTTTAATTATAACCAAAAAGAAAAAATTTACGTTAATAATTTAACTAAATTTAACGGTAAAAAAATTAAATTTAACGCCTAAATCCGTAAAATTGCAGATAAGTTCGAAATAAATAAATCAACTTTTCGGAAAAAAAATTCGTATAATTTATTTAATAAACTTTTTTAAAACAAAAGGCCGAATAATAATTAAAATTCGTTATAAATTAATTATATAACCTTTTTTTTACGTAACCGAAATAATTTAAGTACTAGAATTATTATATTACGACCTAAATTAAATTTTCGTTATTAAAAAAACTTTTCGTATTTTCGCCTTTAAACCCAACAAAAATTAAGATATTTACGATTTTATCTTTAAATTTAACGTTTTTACTTAAAAGGCTAAAATTGCCAAAAATAAATAAAAATTTATTTTATAAAAATATATTCCTTTAAACCTAAATTTACGTCTTTTTAAAAATAACCGTAATCTCGACGTTACTTACAAAAAGTTTTATAATTACGTCGTTATAACCGTTTATAATAATTAATTTGCTTATAAAAAATGTTAACAAAAACGTAAATCTTAATTATATATCCTGGATAATAATAAACCCAAAAATAAAAATAAAAAACCCCGTTTAAATAATAATTCCGGCAAATCGAAAATTTCGCGTAATACCGGCAAGCCTTTATTAAAAACCGAAAAAAAGGTTTATTAAAAAGTTAATACGTATTTTAACTATAACAAAACGGGATATAAAGTTAATAATTACCTTAACAGAAAAAAGGTTATTAGAGTAAAAATAATAAAAATTCGTTTAACTTTAACGAATCGGAAAAAGAATAAAACCGTCGGAAAATTTTTTTATAATTTTTCTTATATTAACAATAACGGAAATAAATAATCTTAAAAAATATAAAACTTTAATCAAAATTACGTAAATCTAAATAAATAAAATTAACTTTTATATTACTATTTTTTATAATACCGAAATATAAATCCGATTTTTCGTTAACCTTCTTTTTATTAAACAAGCGAAAAAACGATTATAAATTTATATTATCCGGTTAAAAAAATTAATTTAATTATAAAATTACCGGAAATAATTTGCCGGTTAAATAAAAACCTAAATAATTATAATATTCGAAATAAACGGATAATGTTTTTCCGATTTAGTTTTTTAAATTATAAATACCGAATACAATATTTTTATTAATTTTAATTAAATAAAAAAATATAGTTTATTATTAAATTATAAAAATAAAAATATTATCTAGGACAATAACCTTTTAACTTTCGCTAAGTTCTTACCGGCAATTAAATTCCTAGCCCGATATTTACTAAATAGGTACATTAACCTTAAGGTTTAAAAAGACGTTTATCGCCGTAACCGCGTTATAAAAAAAGCCGATAAATAATATTAAATTTTCCGCCGTTTATAAAAAAAACCCGAAAATAATTTTATATTAATATCCGTACTTATTATTTCGTCGGATATATTAAATAAAAAAATATACCGGTTATATACGATATTCAGCCGATTATTTTCGCGATAAAAATCGTTAAAGATAATGCAGTTATTATTTCGTTAACGAACAAATTAAAAACCGACTTCCGTATAAAACGATAAAGTAAATTTCCGTTACTTTAAAAAGTAATTTTTTTTTTAAAAATAAAAAGTAAAACGTTATAACGTTAACCATTTTATAAAAATAAAAAATATATAACGGTTAAAAAATTCCTTTTCCCGAAAATAAAGATCCCGAATACGTAAAACGAATCCGGAAACTTTTATTAAAACTTTTCGCTTATTTAAAAAAATTCTTTTCGAAAAAAAAAGCTAATACTTTCTTAAATTTCCAACCTGGCCATAACGTGGTTCTAGAACTTGACCGGCCGATACCCGCCTTTGGACCCCCTATTTACCGGACGCTTATTTAATACTTTCCGTTAAAAAAAATGGTAAATATATTATTAAAAATAAACTTTATTAAATTATATATACCAAAAAATGCCGCCTTAATTTTATTTACCTTAAAACCTTATTTATCGGAACGTTAATTTTGTATTAATTACCGTTAAAAAAATTAATATTTAAAAAATCGTTTTATTCTAACTTTTTTATTAAATAATATTATATTTAATTACCGAAACGTTAAACGTTTTATTAAAATCGATATTATTTAGGCGTTTAATAAACTTTATATCGTTATTAAATCGGAATATTTAATAATATTTAAAATCCGCTAAAAAACGTTTTAAAAAAAAAATTTTTATTTAGATTTAAAATAAATTTTATTTAATAATAATTATTTATTAATATTTAATTATATAAATTTCTCGATTATTATACAAAAGTTTATGCCGATAACGTATTAATTTATTCCGGCTTTAAAAAAAATATTAAGAATATTAAAAAAAAAATTTTTCCGGTTATATAAAGTGAATTTTTAAAGAAATATTAAAAAATTCCGGTTTAACGTTAAAAAAGTAAATTATTTCGGTACTATTATAAAAGCAGGTATAAATATTTCTATTAATTTAACCAAAATTAAAATAATTTAAAAATAAAAGTTTAAAAATTTTTGTAACTGTATTATAATCCGTTTATTTACAAAACTTTATAATTATATATAAATATTTTGCCATAATAAAAGCGGCAAAACCGAATTATTAAACCGTTTATTAAAAGAAAATACCCGTTTCGTAATAAAATCCGAAAAAAAAAAATTTCGAAAAAAATAAAACGGTTCGTTTACGAAACTTTAATTTTAGCCTTTTTTTAACTTAGCCAACTAATTAAAATAAAAACGGACGTATCCTATAACGCAACTAAAAATATTATTTAACAATAATAAGAAAATAACGAATAAAACCCCGTAAAATATTTTTCGAAAATTATAACCTTAATAAAAAAAGCATATCTTATTTAAAACCGAAAGTTGCTTATTATAGTTCAAACTTTCGAATATTATTGCTTTAAATTTTAAAAACAAAAATTTGTTATTATTACCGATTATTAAACCTTATTATATTTTACAACCAAATACGTTTTTTTTATACGTTAAATCCGATAAATTAACTTCTTTTTTAATTTCGATATTACCTTTTAATATCGACCCGACAAAAAAATAATCGTTGCGGATACTTTATTACGAAAAACGGTAAATTTATTTATAAATAAAGCCCGAAAAAAAAAAGAATTAAGCTTTAATTTTGCCAGAATAATTAAACTTTTTTATCGCTACCATTAACGAAATGTTAATTAAGGTACGAATCGAAAATATCCTATAAAGTACCAACTTAATTAATTTTATCCGTTATAAAAACGAGGTATAAAATTTAAATAAAAAAATAATAAATTAATAAAACCCGGAAAAATAATTAACGGTTATATCTTTTTCCGTACCGTATTTATCCGCGAAACTTACCTATTTAAAATATTTACGTATTTTAGCCAAAATAAAATAATTAAAATATTAATAAAAATTTATATTTGGTTCCGATTTAAATAAAATATTCGATAATATATTCGGAATTATTACGATTACCGTCGGAATAAAACGTTTCGAAATAAAACTTTAAAACTTTTTTACCCTTACCTTTTTCCGAATAATATTTAAAATTACGTCGTCGTCGACGGAAAAAATATGCTAAAAAACCGTTACGGTTATAATTATATATAAACGTTTATTAATAAACTTAATAAAATTATAATAACTTTGTTAAGTAAAAAAATTAATACCGCCGAAACCTTAATTAACCGATATTACCGATATTTATATCGTTTTTTTAAAATATTCGTTATCTGGATTAACGATAACGTAAAATAATTTAATTTTTTAATTTTTGATTAAGTTAAACGAATTTACCAGTATAAAATATCGTTATAAAAATATTTTATATTCGCAAACTTAAAAAGTTATTAAATTTACGAACTAAATATTAAATTAACGTTTATATTTTTATATCGATAAATATTAAAATAATTAAAACGTATATTTACCGGGATTAAATTTTACGTATAATTTATTATAATATTTATCGATTAATATGGTTCCGTTAAAGGTTATATTAAATAAAAATATCCGGAACTTATTTGTGTTAAATTTAAATATAATAAAAATAAAACCCGAATTAACTTAACAAATATTAATAATCGTAAAATAAATTAAAAACGTTTAAACGTTTACAAAAAAACTTACGTTAAAAACGTAAAAATTTTAAAAGGTATAAATTAACAAAAAGCGTTATTTAATCGATTTTAAAGTTAGTAATAAAATTCTTTTTCCCTAAAAAAAGTTTTATAACGTATATACCGATTATTTACCAAAATTTATAATAAATAAAACCTTTTAAAGTTTTAAAAAAACGTAACTATAATTTCGTTTTTAATTTGCCGCCAAGTTATAAAATAATTAATTTATTTTACGCCGATCGGTTACGTAAAGCTAACGATAACCCGTTACCTTAATAAATTTAAATATTATCGTTATTTAAAAAAATTAACGGTAAACCAGAATTCGAAATAAAATAAATCGAATAATTAAAATTTAACGCACGTTATAAAAAATTATAATATTAAGTTAAATAAAAAAGTTACGATCTTAACGAAATATGGTATTTCGTAACTAATTTTAAAAACGTTCCGATTATAATAAAACGGTTCCATATAAAATATTTTAAAATACCTAAATTATCGGTCCGCTTATAAAAATAAATACGCGTAATAATTGCCGACGAAATTGACGAAAATTATCCCGATAATAATAAAACCGCGAAAATAAAAACCGGATTAATATGGAAAAAACGGCACCTATAATTAATAAAAACTTATATACTTTCTTTAATCGTATATAAGTTTCTAAAAAAAGATAATATAACGGTAGTTACCAGGACAAAACCGTGAGGCTGGCAACCGTTATATGGAGCTGACAGCTGCCACCTGAACTAGCCACCTGCTACACAAAGAATGGGGACATTTGTAAATCTTCACGCACTCTGCGACTCTGCCTTTCTTTCCTTCTTTTCTTCAGCTTAGAATCTTCGTTTATAACGCCAATAAACTAGCTACCATGCTATATCTCGCTGGCCGCAACAGTAGCTACCTAAAAGGCTAAGCTGCGAATAGCCTAAAGGATAACAGCCAAGCAGCAAAACGCAGTTCAGGTGTAAGGCAGAAAATATAGGGTCCGTATAACGTTACTTTTACGCTATTTGTCACAATTTGACGAAAAGCCGAGACCTAGCTATCCGCCTTTTTATTCCTTTACGTAAGGATGGTGGCGAGCGGATTAACTTTCCGTTGTCGAACATGAGCTGGAGCTGCTATAAGAGCTGGTATAAGAACTAATAGTATCCCGCCATAGAATTAGGACCTCACATTTTTTCGGTACTTATTAGATTCGACGGCTGGAAAGCCAGGCCGGTATATTTATTTCTACCAGCTGCCGCTTTCTGCTAGAACCTTTTGCTAACTTATAACCAACACCGATAATGTCGTATCCTATATACGTAGACTATTGTATTTGACTGCTGGTTTTGTCATCGCGTATTATTTATCTATCTTAATTACGACATATTTTCTTATTAAATTGTATGAAAAACCTCCCCTCCGCGTCCCATAACGTGACGTTACGGTCGAGTCTGCAAGATGCTGGAGGTTTACCCCAATCTACCTAACAGTTAAACTTGGCATATAGTTTCTTGCTGTTTAGATATAAACTAGACGCGTTATGATATGTCTGAAGTTGGGAGGCTTGATTATACACTCATTAATTAATCGCCGACTATCTGGTATCGCATTTTCCCGATTTAAATATGCGATTCTCCCTTTTAATTGCCGTTAAAGTAGAATAGTTTAAAGCAATATGTGTCGCGTAACCACTGCACCAAAAGATCATTTGCGATAAGCTTATCTAAGTGTTATGTACAAGATTTTATCTTGCTACTTATCTGACAATATGCGTAGAAAGTCCGTTAAGTTGCAGGTATATTTGTGCTAGAAATAAATATAATCAGAACAGTTGTATATCTGTATTAAAAGTATATTAGTTGCAGTCCTGCGCTTTTTATCTGATTTGGTAAAGTATTGTCTACTTACGTTGCGCCCGCTATAACCAACTTAATAGGTTTCGCCTTGGTTAAGCCAGATAATATTGCAATAAAGGTGGTAATAGCTGTTATAATAATAATCAAGCGGGCAGCCAAATTATTAAGACAGTTGCAGATAATAACGGGAGCCAAAAAAAGGGTGACGATAAATGGCGTTATCAGGAGTCGTGCTGCCCGCTTTATAAACAATCGTAGATATATATGTACGTTTGGGTCTCTCGATACGCCAAGGTAAGGACGTTATGACAAGTTTAACGTTCACCTATTTATTAGCATTTAGTATACGCTCACCTTTCCGAAGCATTTACGGAAACGAATAAAGATGTCTTCTATTAATGTCTCCAACCATGTGACGGCATTGTCGTCTGGTACGGCCACGCCAAGCAGCTCATTGCAACATGCCAGGTATGCCGTCTCGTCCCTAGCTATGCAACCGTTCCCGTTAACCCAGTTTTGCAAGTTTAACACGTCTTACGGCTTTGCGGCTTTAAAGCTAAAGATCCGGTAATTCCTTTTTACCAATTCGTTTGTGGCGTTTGTTAGAATAGTTACTTTCTAAATTAAGCCGAGATCGCCGTACCGTAGTTAGCTAAAGCGATGTCGATTTTTAAAAGAATAAACTTTCTTTTTTTATTATTATCCTTTCGACTGTATCCGAGACGTAAGGAGATATTTTTTTTTCCATCTAACTTTTTTAGTCGCCTTTTTAGCATTAACAATTTGTCTTGTTTCAGCAGAAGCAGGCGTACGCGTAGGTTATATGACGGCAGCCACCAGGATCAAACCGTGAGGCTGGCAACCGTTATATGGGGCTGACAGCTGCCACACGAACTGGCCACCTGCCACATAGAGAGTGGGGACATTTGTAGATTTTTACGCATTTTGCAACTTTGCCTTTTTTCCTTTTTTTTTTCAGCTTAGAATCTTCGTTTATAGCGCCAATAAATTAGTTACCATGCTATATTTTGCTGGCCGTAACATTATTATAAGCTTATTCCTTTTCTTGCTGGCTTAACGATTAATAAATAAGGTACCACATTTTTTTTACGTTAATACGTAATAACGAAAAATAACGCGTTTTAAACCAAACCAAAAATTAAAACTTAAATTAACCAATATTAAAACTAAATATTTATTAAAAAAGATTATTTATTAACTAATTAATATTTAAATTAATTTAAATTAATTAAAGATAAAATTAAAAATATAAAAAAAGGAATACCTTTTTAAGATCCAGATTAGAGTATAGAAAACGACAAATACCCTAAAAAAATGGTAGAAAACGACGTACTGCAAAATAAAATCGAATCCGTAAAAATAAAGAGTTTATTAAATTAAAATTATAACCATTTAGAAACCAACCCCGATAGACAGCTAATCGATAAAATAGCTAACGATAACCAAGATATTTAAAAAGAATTTTAAAAACTTTGCGACGAAATCGTTCGCCTTTAAGCCAGATAAAGCCATTATTCCTTTATTCCTTCCGACGACGCCGACCGCCAACGCCGAGAAAACATAATTAATAACGCTTTCAGTAATACCAGCACGTTTTGCCTTATTAATATAACAATATAGCCCATTTTTTACAAGTTTACGGAAAATAATGATGCAAATTTTAATTATAACCGAAAAAAGAAAGTTTACGTTAACGATTTAATTAAGTTTAACGGTAACAAAACCAAATTTAACGTTTAGGTTTATGAGGTTATAAACAAATTTAAAATAAATAAACCAACTATTTAAAACGAAAAAACCCGTATAATTTATTTAATAAACCTTTTAAAAAAAAGGCCGAATAAGTAATTAAAATTTATTATTAATCGATTACGTAACCTTTTTTTTACGTAACCGAAATAATCTAAATGCTGGAATTATTATATTATAACCCGAACTAAGCTTTCGTATTAAAGAAACCTTTTATACCTTTATTTTTAAACTCGGCAAAAATTAAAATATTTACGATTTTATTTTTAAATTTAACGTTTTCGTTTAAAAGACTAAAATCGCCGAGGACAAATAAAAACAAGTTCTGTAGAAATATATTTCTCTAAACCTTAACCTAAATTCTTTTTAGAAATAGCCGTAATTTTAACGTTACTTACGAAAGGTTTTATAACCGCATTATTATAATCGTTTATAATAACTAGTTCGTTTATAAAAAACGTTAATAAAAACGTAAACCCTAATTATATAACCTTAATAAACCAAAAAATAAAAACAAAAAACCTTATTTAAATAATAATCCCGGCAAATCGAAAACTTTGGATAATATCGGTAAACCTTTATCGGAAGTTAAGAAAAAAGTTTATTAAAAGGTTAGCACGTACTTTAATTATGGCAAAACAGGATATAAAGCTAATAACTGGCTTAATTAAAAAAAAAAGTCGTTATGGTAAAAATAAAAAAAAATTCGTTTAATTCCGACGAATCGGAAAAAAAATAAATCCGTTGGAAAACTTTTCGATAATTTTTCCTATATTAATAATAACGGAAATAAATAACCCCAAAAAATATAAAGTTTTTATTAAAATTACGTAAATTTAAATAGATAAAATTAACTTACGTATTACCGTTTTTTCTAATACCGGAATATAAACCTGATTTTTCGTTAATTCTTTTTTCGTTAAGTAAATAAAAAACCGATTATAAATTCGTATTATCCGGTTAAAAAATTAATATTATCCAAACGTTTTATAAACTTCGTATTATTATTAAATCGAAATATTTAATAATATTTAAAACCTGTTAAAAACGTTTTAATAAAAAATATTTTTATTTAAATTTAAAATAAACTTTATTTAATAACAATCGTTTATTAATACTTAATTATATAAATTTTTTAATTATTACGTAAACGTTTATGCCGATAACATATTAATTTATTTCGGCCTTAAAAAAGATATTAAAAATATTACGAAAAAACTATTTACCGGTTATATAAAGCTAACTTTTAAAAAGATATTAAAAAGTTTTTATTTAATATTAAAAAAATAAATTCTTTCGGTATTACTATAAAAATAAACGTAAATATTTTCATTAATTTAGCCAAAATTAAAATAATTTAAAAATAAAAATTTAAAAACCTTAATAATTATACCGTAATCCGTTTATTTATAAGATTTTATAATTACGTACAAATATTTTAATATTATAAAAGCGGTATAACCGAATTATAAAACCGTTTATTAAAAAAAAACCCCTCTTTATAATAAAACCTAAATAAAAAGAAATTTCCGAAAAAATAAAATAATTTGTTTACGAAACCTTAGTTCTGGCCTTTTTTCGACCTAACTAACCGACCAAAATAAATACAAACATATTCCGTAACGTAATTAAAGGTGTTATTTAATAATAACAAAAAAATAACGAATAAAAACCTGTAAAATATTTTTCGAAAACTATAATTTTAATAAAAAAGGCATATCTTATTTAAAACCGAAAGCTATTTATTATAATCTAAACTTCTGAACATTATTACCTTCAACTTTAAAAACAAAAGTTCTTTATTATTACTAATTACCAAGTTTTATTATATTTTATAAATAAACGCGTTTTTTCTACGCACTAAATCCGATAAACCGACATCCTTTTTAACTTCGATATTACTTTTTAATATTAACCTGGCAAAAAAAATATCGCCACGGATACCTTATTACGAAAAATGGTAAATTTATTTATAATTAAAATCTGAAAAAAAAAGGGAAATTAGGCCCTTAATTCCGCCAAAACGACTAAATCTTTTTATTACTGCCACTAACAAAATGCCGATTAAAGTACGAATCGAAAATATCCCACAAAATGTTAACTTGGTCGACCTTATCCGGCGCGAAAATAAGGTATAGAATTTAAGTAAAAAAGATAACAAATTAATAATACTTAAAAAAATAATTAACGGTTACATTTTCCTGCGTATTGCACTTATCCGCAAAATTTACATACCCAAACTATTTACGTATTTTAATTAAAACAAAATAATTAAAATATTAATATAAAAATATACCTAGCCCCGATTTAAACAAAATATCTAACAATATATTCGGAACTATTACGATTACCGTTAAAATAAAACGCCTCGAAATAAAACGCCGGAACTTTTTTACCTTTTCTTTATTCCGAATAATATTTAAAATCACGTCGTCGTCGACGGAAAAAATATACCAAAAAACCGTTACGGTTATAACTATATATAGATATTTATCGAAAAACTTAGCAAAATTATAATAATCTTGTTAAGTAAAAAGATTAAGATTATGAAAACCTTAATTAATCGATATTATTAATATTTATATTATTTCCTTTACCCGTTATCTGGATTAACGATAACGTAAAATAATTTATTTTTTAATTCTTAATTGATTTAAATAAAAGTACAGGTATAAAATATTATTATAAAAACGCTTTATACTCGTAAACCCAAAAAACCGTTAAATTTATAAACTAAAAACTAAATTAACATTTATATTTTTATATTAATAAATATTAAAACGATTAAAATATATATATACCGCTAATAAATTTTGAATATAATTTATTATAATATTTATTAATTAATATAATTTCGTTAAAAATTATATTAAATAAAAATATCCGAAACGTGCTTTCGTTAAATTTAAATATAATAAAAATAAAAACCAAACCAATTTAACGAATATTAATAATTATTAAATAAATTAAAAACATTTAAACGTTTAAAAAAAACCGTATTAAAAACGCAAAAACGTTAAAAAATATAAACTAATAAAAAATATCGTCCAGTGAATTTTAAAATTGGCAACAAAATTTTCCTTTATAAAAAAAATTTCGCAATATAAATATTAATTTTTCGTTTAAACTTACAATAAATAAAACCTTTCAAAATTAAAAAAAACCGCGGATATAATTTTATTTTTAATTTATTACCAAATTATAAAATAATTAATTTATTTTACGCCGATCGTTTACGTAAAGCCGATAATAACCCGTTACCTTAATAAATTTAAATATTATCGTTATCCGAAAAAATTAACGATAAACCAAATTTTGAAATAAAATAAATCGAACAATTAAAACTTAACAGGCGCCATAAAAAGCTGCAATATTAAACTAAATAAAAAAATTACGATCCCGATAAAATATAATATTCCATAACTAGTTTTAAAAACGTATCGATTATAATAAAACGGTTTTATACGAAATATCTTAAAATATTTAAATTACCGGTTCGTTTATAAAAATAAATATACGTAATAACGGCCAACAAAATTAACGAAAATTACCCCGATAATAATAAAGCCGCAAAAATAGGAACCGGATTAATAAGGAAAAAACGATACCTATAATTAACAAAAGTTTGCATACTTTTTTTAATCGTATATAAGTTTTTAAAAAGTGGTAATATAACGGCAACTATTAGAATCAAACCGTGAAGCTGGTAACTGTTATATAAAGCTGACAACTGCCATACGAACTAGCTACCTGCCATATTGAATTGGGACAGGGCTCATCAAAGTTGTTGTACGCAGAACATCTTGATCAGTGCTTGGGAGGAAGAAATGTCGGACGTTGCTACTATGCTATGGGATGCCTTGGTCTGAAAGACTAGATACACAGGTTGTCAGGTCAGCAATATATAGACGTCGCCGACCTACTGGCCATGGCCGAGTCGATTGCCGAGATGCCCAGCGGCG
>QJOA01002328.1:0-42019 GCA_004155915.1 Monosporascus sp. CRB-9-2 | reverse complement strand
AAACAGAGCTCTTACCCTAACCTTGGCTGCTTGTCCCAAACCCCGTATGCGCATTTAATATCTCTTTCTTCTTCATTTTCCCAAAAGTCTCGAATTGGATCAAATATGAATGAATAGAAGGGGAATCCAGACGAAGTATATTGACTACATATATACAAGCAACCAAAGTGATAGCCGGCCCCACCTTCAGGCTAAGAATTTTACCATCCTTCCACCTGTCCACCCCAACTGGGCTCTTAGGAGCCGTCCAGCTAGGCGACTTTCTCTCCTCTGCCATCCTTCCACGAGTTACTGCTCATTTTCCGACCAAGTTGCTCTCTTGGAGGTCTCCTTAATGGAAGATACACCAGCAATCATCTTAGACGGAAGACGGAGAAGAATTAGCCCCCTTTCCTCTCGCCGTCATTTTCTTTTCCCCCCCGGATCAAGAAGCGAAGAGAACGGAGTCGTCATGACGATGAATGGAAACTTGCAATAACCCTCTTCCGGCTTGGAACAGGTGGATGCAGAAAAAAAAAAAAGTTTCTCCTAAACGCCCAACACGGAAGAATCCGAGGTCCCACATAGAGGATTCAAAAGGCAATGAAGCAAATAGAATATATACGCCGTTGAAGCAGAGCGCAGGCGGTAACGTAAGATAATGGTGTGACCGGAGTAGGCACTGATGTTATGGTGATCTCTCTCTGCAATAAGGGGCGAGAGATGTGCCGCATTTGGCAGGTCTTGGAATACGAAGTTGTCGCAGCGGGTTTTGGATAACGAGGGCCTCGAGACCCTAGGAACTTCTTGCAGACCCTTCGGTGAATTCGGCACATGTAGCACGTTTGGCTTGAGAAGGGCCAGCCACGGAAGTACGCGGACTCCGTCGCAGCTTTCTCCCGTGTTGCTTGCTCTTAGCTTGTTCTTGCTTGGTCTGCTCTTTCCTGCCTTCTTGTCGTGTCCCCCGTCGCCGCTAGTGAATCTGGTGTCCGCACACAATGCAGTTGATCCTCTCCATCCATCTTTTCTCACCACCGGTGACGTTCTCGCGGCGATCCTTGATCTCAAGCGTGGGAGGGTTGATATCGTTCATGATGAAAGCCTCGAAGAGTCCTTCGTACGGCTTGGCCGTGCCTGGGTCGCTGGGTTCCGACTTGCGAGGGCGTCCCCTCTTCTTCGACTCCGTGCCCGACGCGACGGCGACCGTCATAGATTCCTCCATCTTGGCGGCCGAGCCGTTTTTCTCGAGGTCGCCAAGCCTAATCGTAGTCCGCTGGTCCTCGGGCTTGACGTCAATCGACTGTTGGGCAGTCTGCGCGGCGCCAGACTCGCTCGGACTAAGAGGCCGCTTGGGTTCTTCGCCGTTCTCCTGTTCTTCCTTGATGGGTGTCGGCTTGTGAGGTTTGTCGGTGCCGAGTCGCTTGTAGGTATTCAGCAAGGCTTCATGGACGAGGCAATCATCATGCAGCCATTTCTTGCATTCGCTGTTTGTGCAGCCAATGAGTCTCTTGTCCGGATTCTCGGGGCGGTTGCATCTGCAGCGCGGCTCGGCAGACTAGGCGCCCGTTAGCTGCAAAGAAACAATGGTGTTGACCGAGACGCCTCATTCCCCGACTCACCGAGAGTTCCATGCTACGGACGTCGAATGCTTGTCGCCAGTAGAGGGCGGGCTGAACCTCGTCCTCGTTCGTCTCGTCCCACTGGTTAACCGTGGCGGCTGCCGTGACGCTGACCACGTTGATGACATCCACTGAGATCAGTTAGTCTTACCGCTGTCAGGGATCCAAAACAGGCGGATGAGATATGTAAGCTTACTGTGATTCGAAGCAATCAGCTCGTTTTGGCCGTGGTATGACTGCCGTCCCTGGATCGTCCTCCTTCCCTCCTGCGTCCCGGCCGGTAGCTCGTCGGGCCAGTACATCCAGTACACTCTAGCGTAGACGTGATGCTCATCGCTTGCCCGGATCTCGAGGATCCGGGCTACCCAATCGTCGTCCGACTTCTTCCTAGGTTGAAGGGCCTCGTTGGGATTCTTTTGCCGCTCTATAGTCGAGCTATTGGCGACGAAGATGAAGCCTTCGCTGTAGTATTTCACACCATTAACTAGAGCGACGCGGTTAGCATGCAGGATTACGCTGCGAAGGAGTGGCTGTACCTACGAACGAAACTGTTGTACCGCGTCATATCCACCCATTTTTGGAAAGGTTGAACCTGGTAGTGACGATCTAACGTGTTATTGGGGTCTTTAAATTTACCCATGGGCGAAAAGGGGGAGGGCTGTAACAGGACTTTGGGCGGGGGTGTCTGTCCTTCGGAGCCTTGCCTTCTCCGCTTCGCCTTCTTCTGCTTCTCGTTCGGATCGGGATGGATGACAGTGAAGGGGCATTCCGCTTGGGTCTCCTCGACGTCGGGCCGAGGTCGCTTGCGCGCGGTCGCCATCCTGAGATAAGGTTGCCGTGCGTCTCTCCGGATGAAGGATAAACTGGATGATGAAGGTTAAGGCCAATGGCGACCGACGCGATAGTTTTGACGATATCGCGCGAAGAGATGGATTTGATTGTCCAAACTGTTTCCACCGCAGCACTGTGTCTGTCGCAACCGATATTCTTTAGGCGCAAGCCAGCAAACCCAGCCTAGGTGGGTTTCCTTATGCTAAAAGCAAGTCTATAAGAGCTCGGAGGGACGAGTACTTCGGACCAATGATATTGATACGGTCGTCGTGTATGTTGCGACACGTTTCTTGGATCAGCACGACGATGGAAAAGAAGATCAGGTAAGCTTTGGAAAAAGGTGGCGGGGGGGGGGGGATGGAGGAGAGAGACTGGCTTCTTGGCGCGTTCTTGCTCCGTTACCAGTACCGATTTAGGTACTCCGCTAGGTACATGCCACGCGACAGAGAACGTTAGTACCTGAATTCAGATATGTAAATAAGCCCTAGCTGCGTACTAATAAGTGCCTGGTACGTTGGCTAAGGCACCTCTTAAGTCCTGGCGAATCCCAGATAAGATGGATGCTCCTGAAGATGAAGAGCTCACAAGATACCACCGGATTAATCAGCTAGATGAAAGACGAACTACTACATCATACCCACGTATGATCAGAATCGCGCGCTGCTATCTATTTACGCAGACTAACAGTTACTCTTATCATTACTAACTGGAGGAGCAACAAGCTACCATAGTAGATGGGAGCTAATGGAGAGTTAGCTACCTGGTATGAGCATGTAGTTAGTCGCGTTAAGCCAAGCCGAGCCCGCTAAAAGGAGATAAAGGCCATACAGAAAACGGACGATAATTGGTTGTAATTCGTAAAAATAGTCGAGACGTCCATTGTCTAGTTAAAACCCCTGGAAGTGGATAATCTCCACTCCCAAGCGATTTTAGGTAATTCCATGCCATATTTGGCAAGGTAGACACCCAGCGGAGGAAACTGGGCGTCGAATGCGCAATATGACGGACGGCGATGCTGCTGATTGTGGCCCTCACTCTCCGACGCCATGATTATTCCTCGACTCGTTCGGGCCGCGATGTGGCACGTCAACCCGCTGCGTCGCTGGCTGTGGAATTCTTGCACGATGCTCGGTGTGCTCACGCAGGAACGCGAACGCTTGTGCATAGCTTTCGTCATCTGCTGAATATAACGGACCAACACTTGTTGGTGATATTGCATGCCATTGGGTTTAAGCACTGTGAACTATATCCCCCGCTGTCACTGCAATCCACCGAGCGAGGTTGTCTTCCGTGGAATCAATAAGCCATGCTCAACCGGTCATACCTGTTGGCTATTTCTGCTCGATAACATTTAATGCACTGGCATGTGTATTGTTTGTATCGTAGTTCCCGGCCATCCACGTATTCAGGGAGCAAGCTTCTCATGGGCGGAACCAACGCCATCGCTGAAATGCAAAATGTATTAAGCCGGATACGTGACCATTATGTTCCAACCGTCATCACTAACCCCTCTCATGCCGCTCCATATTATCCTCGTCGTCTCCGTCGTATGCTGCAAGCATACCCTGGCTTTCGACTGCGTCCTGAGGCACATCAATCCCAACGTCCTCGTGGCCCTTGAAGGCTTCGATAACTTCAGCAAGCTTCTCCCCCTCGAACTTGCCTCGCTCGACATTAATGAAATAGATGATAGGCGCCGGTAGACCAACTAGGGCCGCTAAGAACCAAAAGGCCGGTCGAATTTCGCCAGAGGCGTCTATGATCGCACCGACAATGGTGGGCCCGAAAACGCTGGACCCCTTGTCGGTGATGGCATATAGCGCGTAGAACGCGGCCTCGGAACCGGGAGGGATGAGCTCGCCGTACAGCGATCGGCAGTACGAGCCTAAACCACCAAGGACAAACCCGTACACCGCAGCCAAGGGGTACATCTCCCACGGTTGCTGCAGACCGATAACTTCCCACCGCTGTACAAAGGGCAGGTACCCAAGAAGACCATAAATGGGAATAATCTCGAAAACGGCAATGATACCCAAAATGGTCTGATGGGGCTTCAGCTTGAAATGTCTCGAAATGAAGGACCAGCTGAAAGCACCCATGACGCCAGTCGTCGTGGATATGACGTTGATCATCCCCAGAGCCCACGGCTTCATACCCAGCTGGGTCTTGGCGAAGAGGATAGCGGTCGAGGAGGTCGTCGCGACAGCATCTGATATTAGAAACCAGCTAGCGAGGAAGAGGCAAATGTCGACCAAGCGGCCTGCTAGTTTAATCGTTCGGAATAGATTTTTCCAGGAGTAAGTGACGTAGGATATCCACGCTCGTGCTCCTTGCCCACCATTGTGTGAAAGAGGCGGTCCAGGTCTCGGTCTCAACCATAGGGCCGCGGGTATCGTGAATACCGTCCACCATGCCCCGATGAAGAAGAGCACCACACGTTGCGACCACGTCGAACTGCCCATCGCTACCAGCATCATGATAGATACGCATTGGACGAAGAGCGCAGCCCCATATCCGATACCTATCCCCTTGGCCGAGATTTGGGTCGACAGCTGAAGTTCAATGGAGGTCAGCTCTTCGCGGGTGGGCAAACGCCGCAAGCCCAGCGATTCTGCATCTTCATCAGCGGGCGGCAACAGGGTTGTGTCCGAGCCACTCGGTTGGGGCTTTGGCCGTGTTGATGGCTCTTCAAGCGACTCAGAACCCCCGCCGTTTCCTTGGGTCTCGTTCGCCGCCACGGTACCTGCCGTCGACGCCTTAACTTCCGGATGATGGCGTACAAGCAGGGGGAGGAAAGAGTTCAGCAACACGAACGAGGCGCCGAATGCGGTGTTAGACACGATCGTCAACAACCCGCCAAGGATATATATGTCCTTAAAGACAATTATGAAGGCCATCACGCAGACGCTTCCCGTCCAGGCGAAGGTCAAAAGTAGGCGCTTTCGATAGTTGCCATGGTCGGCTGCACAGCTTATACTAACCACCAGCAGAGCTTGGAGTAGAACACTGATACTGAAGGTATACATGGCAAAGCTGGCCGTGTTGATTTCAATGCCTAGCACAGTGACGACGCATTGGCCTTCGTCATGCGAGCCTTTCTTTTTCTTCGTACTGTCGCCGCAGGGTGTCGTGTTATCGGATAGGAGGACGCCATTCTCCCTCGCTAAGCTTTCTAGTAAGATCGGAATGAAGGAGGCTGTTCGCAATGTGTGAGTCAGGCACACGCAGACGGATATTCTGATAAGACTATATCAAGTCGGATCGGATGAGGGGGAAGTTGAGCAAGGTGCCCGATGATTCGGACGGAGGATTACTTACAGATGGCTATGGATTCATTAGCACGCACCGTTCGACTAGCATCTACTAATGGATGGAGAGGCACGGGGAGAAAAACGTACCACATATGACATATGTTTCGGCGGCGAAGGCGTACATATACCACCCGGCCAGTTCTTTACTGCTTGTCGGTCTGATATCTTCACCCGGGTAGCGCCTTACCGGGCCGCCGCTGTCGATGCTGCCCCTCGGACTCATTATGCGTGATTCGGATGACGTAGATCGTTCATCGTCAGCTTCAAAAGATGATGAGTGCGAGATGATGGAATGTTTGGAGTTGGTGGATTGAACTGAGAGTAAGCGCTGGTTGTGTGGCGGCCGCCTGTATTGGTCCTCATTCCGGGGGACCATTATTACGTATAAGTGAATTGGTACTTCGAAGACAAGAGTGGGATGTACCTCAGGTGTAGGTAGCTACCCCCTCCGAAGGATTGGAGGACGGACTTTGACGTCGTGCCGCCCACCGAGAGATGACGCTCCCCTGCTGGGGGAAAGTTATTAGGCCCTATGTACAAATAGAAACCCCCAAGCCCTAAAATCTTGACCACGAAATCTCGCAGGTGCTAAGGTTTATGGGATACGCTACCGTAGTGCTTTTTAGCGTAGATACCCAAGGGCCCAAGCTCCAAGCTTCCTGTCAGCTTTCTCAGATCCGCGATCCTTCCTTGGAATGACGGGACGGTCGGGCTCCCGTAACCTCGGTCAAAGGTTTTGTCGGATGCTTTCAACCTTCAATGGCCACCGCATTTTATTCCTCAGTGACCGACCAACAACCCAGCATTTCGATTGTTCCCCCAATGAGCTCTGCAAAGTTGTCGTCCGTCGTACAGCACACGTACCATATGATTTCGTGGGCTGGTGTTCCGGATAAAACGCTTTGGCGGTCATCTGGAAAAGGGGGTTCAAAGAGAAGTCAGAAGGTGAACTGGACATCGAAAAGGGAAGAAATTCATTCACGGATGCATCTCGGGGCGGGCATTGCCTTGATATTGTCCGTTTTACTGCTGCCAACAACTTTCGAGCCCCGCCTCCCGCCCTCGCCGACCTCGCCGACCTCATTAGAGCTATACTATGTAGGTCTTCTGGCCCGTGACACTAGGACGAAACAGGTTGGTTCGTAAGGGTCCTCTGGTGGCGGTGGTTTTTGGCTTGTGATGATCCTGCGGGGAAGCAAGGCTGAGCCGCCATCATCTTCACCCTCTCCCTTCACCCTCGCTTTCACTTATCAGCCACAAATCGCCATAGTTACGGATCACTTGACCGTTCCCCTACACTTTACCTGACTGGCCAATTTCTGCCCTCGAAGAACGGAGGTAGGGGAAAACAGCCACTACTGCTAGTGAAGACTTATATTCACAGTGGGTTTTCCAGACGTGTACCATGGCAAGAGTGGAAAAGCTACCCCTAAGCTGCTTGGTCCATTCTTGATTCCTGGACACCCGCATGCATAGCCTCATAATCGCTGGAGCCAAGAACCAGTAACCATTGATGGCGTACATCTGGCATCGGCCCTGCCCCGCAAACTCCTGTACTTTCCTCTCTCCTTTCCTAAGATTTGGACCCGTCGGTGCTGGGCGGATCATGCAATGGGATTAGTTTACCACTTTTCACCAATTCGAGGAAACATCGGCCGCGACCATGCTCGATATCGAAAGATCTTCCTGCTCCAGTGGGCCGTTCGGACGAGGTGTTATCTGCATACGACTAAGGTGGGGAAACTCGATGATAGCCAGACACAGGCTCGTTATAAGATGCTAATAAGTATTGCGTTACTTTTGGTAGACGCAACAGGATCTCAGGAATGTTGCCGGTTAGGGGAAGCACATATATTTGATGCTTCTGCTTCTGCCTCTACCAAGAGCCAGCACCAAGTCAGAATTGCAGCAGATCAGTACAGCCCCCTCTGGACATGTTTGTCTTTAAACTTCCATGCTCTCAACCCGGGCGTCCATACTCGGTACCAGTCGACTCCTTTTCTGGAAAAGGTTATGTTACTATTCCTCACCTTCGCTCGGTTTCCAATATGGGTTACAATATTGCAAGCAGCCCTAATGGCTCTGGGCTTTTCACGAAAACTCTGGGCCATTCTTGAGTGCGTCTTGGAAAACCAGAGCGCCCCGTTATATCACCTACCTTGCCGAGCTTTTGTGGCCCCTTGGACATGTCATTCCTATCGAAGTAGATGCCGCTAATTGCAATAGAGGCCATCCTCTTCCACAGGTTGCGGCGACTTTCGACAAGTTCTCTTGCGATGGGCCGAAGGCTCCCTTGAAGCGCTGCAGGGCCCTGTCAAGTTCTCTAAAAAGGTCATGACTGATCTGCCCCTATTCAATGAATGCGATAACGAGGAGGTCGTCAATTCGACACTACCACGACAGAACTCCGCATCATCGTCACCCCCCACGGAAGGCTAAGTACTGGTGAAGGCCTAGGAAGGTTTGGTTTCGAGGGGTTGTTCAGAGTGGGAACCGACACTTTAGCTGGTTCGTTCAGCCTGGTGCCCGGCTACCTGGCTGGAATATGTCCTCATTAGACATGAGGGGAGTTAGGGAGAACGACGGACTGTCCTGCGCTTGTACGGGATGTGTGTCCTCGCTATGACTCCACCGTCAAACACAGGCAATAGACGGTAGGTTCTGGACGCAATCTACTCTTTCGATAATGGAAAGAAAAGGAAAAAAAACCAGCTGTGTAATCCGGGCACGTCGAAGTGAGCTCGATTCCAGCTCCGAGAAGGCTGATGCAAGCCCCCGGAAACCAATGCAGTTCATTCGTGCGGATATGAGCCATTTATCCTTGCGATGATGATACCGCATTCGGGTCAGGTCAAATGTTCCTTCCCGTCTCAAAACAGGGTTGATCCATCTCTCCAGTTCGAGGTTCTGGAACGTCTCCATGTGACTCGTGGATATAGGAAAATATACGCATTTGAATCTCGTTTGATCTGGTTGGTCATTAAGCCGGAGGTAAGGAAAACTCGTACTATTGTCTGGATACCTACTCCAATCATTGCCTTTGGGACCCGTACAACATGTGTGCAAGTGAGGCGGATGATTGTCGCCGACTTGGATCAACAAGCAGAGCGAAGTCCATTCCACGGCGGCTTAAAGCCAGTCCAGGATTAACACGGAGGGCTCACCCCGAACCTAGGCGCCCCTATGACAAGGCGTAATGTCTATGCCTTACGAAATCCCGGTTTTAGCCTAATTCGCATCCCCACGATCTTACCTGTACCCCATAGCGGAACATTACTCGGATCGATCTCGTTTATCGGGTAATAAATAAACGTTGGCCCCACACGTGTCATACTAAACTCTTTATACTCCCTGCTGCTAGGTCCGGATCCTCGAGAGACGCACACAGAGACGGGGGACGGCTACGGAAAGCGAGTTCTGGAGCTTGCTTTCCTATATCTGGCCTAGGAGCGGGATCATTTCTCCCGCTGCGCATCCTCAGGGGACTCGCACCCATCGTACGGTGAAGCAGGAATGTCGTTTTGCTTCCGTTGTCCCGCCGCCCGTTCGGGCCAGGGCTGGTGTTATAAATAACAAGCCCACCTCCCTATGAGATGGTTCAAGCGCTCACTCACGGCCTCGAGCACGCAACCATTTCCTTGGGAACTTGGACATTAGGTTGTATCTTCCACGATTAGCTAGCTCACGATGAAGTCGGCTCTCCTTCTCCTCCTGGCGCCTCTGATGGCCTGGGCCGCCCCTGTCGAAGAAAGGCAGGCGTCCGTCAGCATCGATGCGCTTATCAAGGCCCAGGGCAAGAAGTACTTCGGCACCTGCACGGACCAGGGCCGGCTCACGACCGGCAGGTCTGCCGCCATTATCCAGCAGAACTTCGGCCAGGTCACGCCCGAGAACAGCATGAAGTGGGACGTAAGTCAAAGCCTAACTAGGCGGTTCGCAGTTTCTCTCCTGCCTCCCCCCCTCTTGCGTTGCGAGGGACTGTCCCTCGCTGGCGTCCGTCAGCCATGGTTCATGTGCTCCAAGTCGCGTCTCTGGATTTCTTTTCCATCACTTGATTGGGTAGGAACTTGGCTAATTTGGGAACGTTCTGTCTGTAGCAAATCCAGCCTCAGCGCGGCCAATTCAGCTGGACGCAGGCCGACTACCTCGTCAACTGGGCCGCCCAGAACAACAAGACCATCCGCGGCCACACCCTCGTCTGGCACTCGCAGCTGGCCGGCTGGGTTAACAACATCAGGGACCGAGCGACCCTGACCTCGGTCATCCAGACCCACATCGACACCGTCATGAGGCGATACAGGGGCAAGATCATGCACTGGGTTCGTCAGCCCCCCTCAGACCAAACCCCATCGCCCTTCCTCTCCTCCTCCTCCTAACCTTATTGAAGCGGGCCCGCACTAACCCGTGAGCAAACGCGGCAACAGGACGTCGTCAACGAGATCTTCGACGAGAGCGGCAACCTGCGGAGGTCTGTCTTCTCGGAGGTGCTGGGCGAGGACTTCGTGCGCATCGCCTTCGAGGCGGCGCGCAACGCGGACCCGAACGCCGTGCTCTACATCAACGACTACAACCTCGACCAGCCCAACTACGCCAAGACGCAGGGCATGATCCGCAACGTGCAGAGATGGATCGCCGCGGGCGTGCCCATCGACGGCATCGGCTCGCAGGCCCACCTGACGCAGGGCCTCGCCTCCCAGGCCGCCGCCACCATCCGCGCCCTGGCTGCTACCCCGGGCGTCAAGGAGGTCGCTTTCACCGAGGTCGACATCGTCGGCGCCTCGCCCCAGGACTACACCGCCGTCACCAACGCCTGCATGAACGAGCCCAAGTGTGTCGGCATCACCGTCTGGGGTGTCCGGGATCCCGTGAGTCTCCCTCGCCTGATACTCCTCTCTTTCTTTCTCCTTGCATCACGTGAGTGTAAGGGCCAGAGATGCTGACCTTGTGTGCCGCAGGACTCCTGGAGGGCCCAGAACAACCCTCTGCTCTTTGACGCCAACTGGAACCCCAAGCCTGCGTACAGCGCTATCGTCACTGCCCTCGGTGGCTAAATGGTCCCTCTCGAGCCGGGGATTCGCCGGTGGTGCGACGAAGTTATAGCTAGTTTCCGAACTCGCGAGGTGGAACCCTTGCTTGTACCTGCTTGTTCATACTTCCTACCTGTACATAGCCAAGATATAGTGAACAAACTAAGTCTTGCGATCACTTCATAACAATGGAGTTGTGGCAATAACGCCAATAAAATGCTGTCTGAATGCAGTGATAGCCGTATACCGATCGCGGTGGCTATCTCTCGTCACGGAGCTAGCGTAACAGTACATGATGGAGTTGCGGAAGAACGACAGGATATCATTGGAATGTAAGAGAGAAACAGCCGGCAAAGCCGACGGGATATGAGACGAAGTAAAATAATTCCAAAGGCCCACCAAGTGCGACATCTCCCTCCCCCTTTCGTGGAACGACGCAAGAATCCATCCATCCGAATCACTCCCTTCAGAACCCACCCTACGGTAGAACAGGGAAGTTCATCAGATGGTCCTCTCCAGCCCTCTTCTCTCTTTCCCTCACCCTCCCTCGCACTCTCCCTCCCGCCTCTTCTCATTTCGGGCATCTCGCGCGTTACCATTGCTCTTCCTCCCTTCACTCCCTCCTCGCCCTCACTTCCTGAAGACGCCCAGAAGCTTGTCCTTCAGCTTGTCAGCGAGCCCAACATGGTGGCCGGTGGCGCCGGCGGCCGTGTGGCCGTCTGTGACCTTCTGGCCTTTCTGCTGGTGATGCTTAGAGCCGAGCTCGACGTTGGCGGCGCCGCCGCGGCCCACGTGATGATCCTCGTCGGCCGACGGGCGCACCGCCGACTCGGGCACCACTTCCCGGTCGGCGCGCGGGCCCGGCGGCTTGCCTGCGTCGCCGATGTTACCGCCGCCTGTTTTTGTTGCGGGCTCGGGGTTAGCCATTGTGTGTTCTATTTGCTGTATTGCGTATGCACGTAATACTTCGTACGAGATGAGATGGCGGTTGTTGTTACGTGGATACGCCGCGTGACGTGCGATTTGGAGATGGGTTGGAGTGGGTTAAGGAGGTCGGGACGAGATGGGAATTGGGGATAAGAAGGGGTATGAAGAAAACTCGGGCGCGTACCTCCTCGTCCCGTGCTGAATGCGCCGTCGCCGTGGCTGCCCTGGGGCCCTTCCCGGACGATGCCGCCGTCTACGTACTGGGTGCTGTCGGGCTTGATGTTGCCAGCGCCTCCGCGGCCGTGCGAGACTTCCGGGGCGCTCATTTTCGGTGAATTGATACCGTTAGAGTTTCTTACGGATTACGACGAGTTAGTTTCCGGGTGGAATAGGTAGTCAAAAACAGCACATCAAGAACGAGAGAACAGGAGAAGGTTTCTGCAATTTGCGATATTTCGCGATCCGACGAGGCTCGCGACGTGAAACTTGCGAGATCGAGGTCCTCCGATAGTTACGGCCCCGCCCTTGTGACTACTCCTGAATGGTCGAAGTTGCGAGGCAAACTCGAGGGTCATATGACAGGCAGTGTGTGCTGGGGAAGTAGGTGGTCACCGGCTGCATCGTACGTACCTGGCTGGTGAGATGTTTGAAAGATGAAGAATGCAGTCCAATTGAGATCACTTTCGGATACTTCCTAAAGGGAGGCAGCGAAAATGGGACGACTGGATAGGCTCGTGTGGACATATATATCCTAGACCTACCTGAGCTAGGCGTGCCGCTGGCCGATGCAACTCTGACAGGCTGGGGGCCAGGGCAGGTTTTCAGCTCCCGCCATCCCATTCGCTGAACCCCCGTACGACCAGCTGAACCTTAACCGGCAAGTTCTTCTTCCTCCTTGACAACAAGCGGCACTGAACGACACAGTGATAAGACGCCTCAGCGGCGCATCGCGGTTCAAACCGTGATTATATCGTATAAAATATACTCTATTTCGGTTCCCCTCGTCTTGAATAATTAATTCAATCTCGTATGCAAGTACGCCTAACGGGAAACGGAAAGAGCTCTCACAATACGATACCTCAGTTGCTGGTGTTGTTTGTAGACCTGATACCGGTCGGGAGGTTCCAAGACCTGACGTAATTCTAGCTTCTCATCCAGTGATAAGATAGCGAGCTGTCAGTGGTTCATGCTGCCATCCCGCTAGGCCCCAAGCCACACTAATATTGCCAAGCATGCTCCACAACCCGATAGTGAATGCAGCTATCCGGCCTCAAGACCCACAAGAGCTCCCCACCGTCGATCTTTTTGTCAATCGCCAAATCCAAAACGATACTGAACCAATGTACGAAGTATGAATTGATGCTAAGGGAGAAGACAACCCTCTCGTGAGATAAGGCTATGTGACTTGTTCGTCATTTTTAAAAGTTGAATAGTTCTATTCAATCGAACTTTATCTATCCTGGATGGAAGCGTTAAGCCATAACCGTCTAACTCAAAATCGATCAGAAACGCCAGCCCTCCCCTATCCAAACGCCGTAAATCACTAAGGGAACCCAAGAACAAGATGGAATGGCCACTAAGACGGCAGTAGCGGCTTCAACTAGAAGTGCGTTGGCGGAGAAGCCTCATATCGTATGCCACGAAAGGAATTGTTCAATAGCGGGTTGTTGCCAAGGATCCAGTTATCCCACGCTTGAACTTTCCGAGCCTATCACTGCTCTTCGGCCGTCCGCTTTGTTGCTTTCTCACGACGTTGCAACTCCATCTGCTTCCTGTCATTCTCCTTTACACGACTTTTTCTCACCCGAATGTCTTCCTCGGCTTGCAGTGCTCTGCGGCGCAAATTCAGGTCGACGAGCACCTCGTCGTCGTCGGTGATGCGGATCAGATCCCTCTGAGTCTGGAGCAGGCTGCGCTGCTTCCTATAGGCATCCTTCTCGGCTGAAGGGAGGGCTTTGTATGCCTGGCGAGCCAGTGCCCGGGCGCTCTGGCTGACCTGTAGACCAGGGCAGTCCTTCGCGGCTAGGTCCTTTAGGCCATCGTCCCATTCGCGGATCGTGGTCACCATGATGCGATGGAGCATCTGGAAGATGAGGCCGTGGCCGTCGCCCGGGAGGCCGATGGTGCTGAGTCGGGCCTTGTCGCATTTTTCGCAGTTCCGCGCCGAGAAGAGCATCAGATAGGCGTGTGCCATCTCGTGGACCAGGGTTTCCGCGACGGTCATGAGCGGGAATATCTGGTTCTTCGAGCCGATGTTGACCTTGAGGTGGCACCGGTCACCCCTGAGTACGGTATATCCGTTCCACCCTTCCTTGACGGAGCCGTCCTCGGTGGGCGTGACGACGTCCATCCCGAAGTCTACGTCCAAGTGGTCTCTAAGCTGGCCGAAGAAGAAGAAGTTGTCGATATGGGTCCTTAAATTGTTGACGTCCCTTATCTGCGCATTAAGAGTCTTGCCCCCCTGAAGCTCCTGGTCGAATTTGGCTCGGGATTGTAGAAACGCGCCGGTAAAGCCCTTTCGAGCATCCTCATGGCGTAGACTCAGGTCGTCATCCTCGCGCAGCCAGAATGTCTTGACGGAGAAGTTGATCAGATCCCGGGGCATGTAAGAGCCAGGTTCGAGGTCGACGACGTATTTGTTATCGAAGGGATAATACGTGGGCATGGTTTTGTGTCTGTGCACCAGATTCTCCTTCTTCTCGCCCTTCTTCTCAACCTTCTTATTGGTGCTCTTGTTCGACTCTGTGTCAGACATGTTGAAGGAAGGTGATATGGATTATCTAGGTTGCGTAGTGTTTCCAAATTGTATTGTAGTTGACTCAGGTGTTGTTTCGGGGCTGTCTATTCGTCTTTGGTAGGGCTTTGTAGTCGTAAAGATCCTGTTCTGCGAATGGACACACTTAACGGGTTGCCTGGGACTGGAGACGATATTTATACATAGCATATGTCGGTCTGGAAGCGTCTTTAAACGCTATGACTTCCCCAGAGTTCTCCGATATATTCTGCTCCTTGCTTGTCGATGACTATATACTCCTTTGTCGAGAGACCCATGGAATCAGTCAGCCATTTCTGGGGCTCGCCTACTGAGGTCCGCTCTATAGAAGATTCGTTCTTGTCTGAGACAGCCGTTCGGAACAAAATAGCAGACCACGGAATAAAAGGGCCCAACGTAGATGTTGTCCTATGATCCCCGTAAAACAATTGCGACTTCGCTTCGTCACCGCAACTAAGCTTATAATGACTTCAAAAACATAAACCAGCACACAAGGTTAATTAGCACGTTCACTGAGACTATTATCCGTCATAAATTCAATACAGAAAGATGTTTAAAAACCAAAGCAAAGAACCTGCCAATCCAGACTTGCGGACCGCTGCTGGAATCAAGGATCGGATAGAAAAGGACTAACTCTATAGACGGTGTTGAAGGAGTATATGGAGAGGAACACACCCTGAAGACAGGGCTACGGAAGCGAAGAGTGCACGAATGGGTAACCACAAGTACGGACAGTCCACCTCCTCGATCGAGTGCTCCTGAGTCGTGCCACCTTACTCTACTGATTGCGTATTCGTCAGAAGGTTGGCCCAGATGAGCTATCAACATTTCGATTGTGATAAGACGGAGGAAACTTATTTAGATGTGAAGTTGAGGCGCGGAGGCGTATCTGATAATAAAACGTGGATAGCCGTGGATGACAGGCCCGTCCAGGATACATACGATGAATATTGGCCATACGAAGATCGAGGCTGTCTGCCAACGTCGTCTTAGATGTTTAATTAGGACATCCAAATCATATTACCGCAGAGAGTGTGGGCTGATGCTGTGGAAGTTGGGCCAAATTTGTTACATGGCTGCTTCACGGGTGCAGAGCTCTCCCAGCTCGTTAAACTGATCCAGTCGTTTAGGGAGCGTTGTGAAGGCACAATCCTCCGGCGTAGAGCATCGACACGCGGATGGAAAGCTTGACCGACTTATTGAATTTGCGGAAATAGAAGACTACCAGCACTATGCGTTTGCCTTCATGACAACATGCTCGAAACGTGCTACCACCATGCATGTGTCTTCACGACACCATGTTCGAAACCTGCTACCACCACGCATGTGTCTTCATGACAACATGCTCAGACCGTGCTATTGCCAGTCGACACTAGGTCGAACCCAATGACAATCGAGGAACAAACACCTTACGTACCCTCCACCAAGCCGAAATCCTCATCCGATGGCTCCTTGAGGGAGCCGGCAGGCGGCTTCTCGCGGCCTCCTTCCACGATGTTGGACTCGTCGATAGCCTCCTTCTCGTCGCGCTCTGCAAGTCATAAAGTGTGAGCGCCATCGTAACCAATCCTCCTTTACTTTAGAAAGAGCACTCGGGCCATACAAGTAGGTGATGAAGGAACGCGTGAAGAATTATAGTAGGGTGGGAAGGGCCTTACCTAGCTGGCGGTTGGAGCCAGCGTCTTTGGCATCGACGGGGTCCTCGACCTTGGCGTCGTCGCCGATGACGGGGACCGACTCGCCCTTCTTGTCCGCGCCCATGACGTAGGAGTCGTCTTGGACCTGACCCTCCGGGACCTCGTCCTCGCGCGGGCCGGTGGTGGAAGACGGCTTGTCGTCACTCTGGTGATAGGCGACCTTCGACATGTTGTCAGAGTTGGTTCAATGTGGCGATTTCTGAAGTAGAAGTGTCGAATATTCTCTATGGAAGAAGTTTGATGGGAGTAGGGAAAATCTTGAGGAAGTAGAAGGCCTGCGGTTTTTTTTGATTATGATGTGTGGGCTAAAGCTGGTCTGTCACTTGCCTTTTTATAGACGAAGGAATCCTGGGTGACGTCAACGCTACCTGATAAATACAAGGCATCAGCACATAATATGGTCTCGGTTTTGGGAATTAGGTTGTGTTTCATGTTGCTAGACAGCAATGAGATTGATGTGTCTGGCCGTCACGATGACGCCCTGATATCAGTTCGGAGAATAAGGTCCGAACACATCAGAAGTCTCTTGCCGTTACTACACGAGATAACTTACCATGGTTCCTTCTATCACCTGTCACAAATACCTTCTTGGAAGCATTACCGTCATAATATCCAGATTACCCGGAACATCCATGGCACGTATACTTCAACCATAAGCAGAGAAGCGAAAAGGTCTATATAACGCTATTCCCAAGAAGAATGGAGCGGACTGCAGGCAGAAGGCACTGCCATGATTCAACATTCAAAGCAGAGCTCGGTAAAAAGGGAAGAGGCATCATTACGTTCGATGTGGTGTTTATGGAATTTCGTTGCAGCTGCTGCTCCCTAACCCGTTATGGGTATATCAGAATGGAGAGCGAGGACTATCTCTCATGTTGGGCTAAGTCTTCTATGCTAGAACACAGAAGATATGAGTCATCTTGTTATAGAAGCCGTAGCTTGGTGTGTTTCACCGTGGCATAAAGTCGGGGGAAGTTTATACCCCTTTCTAGGTCCCGGTGATGTACGGGCGAGGGCTCTACTTGTTTACATAGTGGGTTCCGCCCCCGAATAGTCAGGAATGGCAGACACCAATGGTCACCTATTCACTATCTATACTACATCCTAGGCTAATTCTTCTATCTTTCACTCTGTTCCACCACTTTTCCTCACGCATAACTCCTTGGTATCATGTAGATACAGAGCTTAATCAGCAACACTAGCCTCGATGCCCCTATGTCATATCCAGGGCCCTGAAGTGATGCATTCAGTGTTTGGTATTATTACCTACCATCAGCAACAGTGTTACCTGAGCATAATAAAGCCTTCTATCTGCCATTCCGTTTCTCATATGATTGTTGGCGTTTCTTAAGACGTGGCACTTTAAATTCCCGTCACTGAAGTCGGCTATTGGATTATCGCAAAAGACCAGGCGCTCCAACCTTTTAGTTTAAGCGTTTACAATTATATATATGTATTCCTACATCGACCATTGGCGCTAGGACAATAAATACGGTTACTAAAGCATTCGGTGTGAACGGAGGTTGTGTTTATCGTGATTTTTATCACGCACGGCGAGTAGACATGCTAGGAGCAGAATAATCAGTCCTTCATGACCAGAACGGTCTTCATGACCAGCACGGTCTTGAAATCAATAAAGCTATGTTCAACGGAGTGGGATATATGTGAGAGGTAGGGTATAAAGCGGACACTCGTGTAGTCTTGGAGCTAAATCAGGGTTGGTAAACTAGGCTTGCTCTTGATAGCTGTCACACTTACTAGGAAGCAGATGCACAGTTCTTGAGGGATATATTGATGATTAACGATAATATCTTAACAACTTACTAACGGTGATCCCAAATGGTGTGGGTAATCCACTGATATAGGGGCTCCGGAAAAGATTAACATTGTTCCGAATGGTCCTGACCTTTAAAGTTGTAAAGGGGGGCCCTTTCTGCGATACATCCCCTGATCTTTTTGCTGCCGGAACAGAATGGGAGCGTTCCGACCGTATCTAAAAGTTCCCTAGTAATTACCTCAGCTAGCTCAGGGCTCCCTGGCTCGTTCTCCACAACGCTAAAAATCAACCAATTAAATACCAAATCCCCGTAGAGAGCCAGCGAGGCCTGAGTCCATGTTGTGCGAAAGAGGGGTTCGTTCTGTACATGTAGATTTGCTTCTTTAGAACAACGAAAATCCGGGATAACTTAGCAACAACACGTTTCCTGTAGTTCGTTGCTTTGATCATGGCTTATCACCAAGACCATTCTGGTCCTGATCAGGACCCCTTTACCACTCCTAAACCCCAGCCCGAACACGTCGCGTCATCATCGCTAGGGTTTGCAGTGGGTACCCATTGGGTACCCACGGACTACCCACGACGGTGGGTACCCACCCGTGGGTGGTCTTGGCAATTATTCAAAAATACCCACGACTACCCACCCACGAGCTAACCACCTACGGGTACCCATTAGGTAAAAATCATGATAACGTCAAAATATAAAGAATTAAAAGTCGTATTTACTTTAAATATAAAATTATCATAAAAGCGTACTAATTTACGTACTAATCTACGTATTAATTTACGTATTAATTATTCTGCTTTATAAACTAAGCAAAATTAATTACGAATATCCTAATTTAACCAAATTACTTAATCCATTATGTTTTATAAGTTAAACGAATATACGTTTAGGAAAAAGTTATTTATAAACGCCTTAAAGGTAATCGGAAAAACCTTAAGGATATATATCAAGGCTATCGCCAATTTTACTTTTTGCCTAAAAGCCGAACGAAAAGCGGCTTTTTCGAGCCATCGCGTTACCGCATTATTCCAGAGCCAGGCCGGGCCGGGAAAACAAAGCGACCAAGACTTACGAAGCTTGCGGGCATTATAACCGAAAGAAATTATTTCTCTTAACATTCCGGTAACCGTAAGCTAAAAATACGACCGTATTTTTAAAAAGTAACTAAAGCGACGAAATTTATATTTCGAACTAAGCCAAAGGAAATAAATTAATACGAAAATTAATACGCTAATAAAATAAATAATTAACTTACCGGAACTTATAAAACCGGAAGCGTAATTTGAATTTATCCGCCACCCGCGGAAACAACTTTTTCCAAGCTTGAATATCGGAAGGTTAAAGTTTAATAAAATTGCCTAAAAGCTCCTTTTCGTTATCCGTTATCAAGAAACGAATATCAGGAAAGTTACAAAAATAATAAAAAATCGGGATAACCCAAGCTTTATCTTCCCCTTCGCTACGGAAAAAATTAAGGATGCCCAGCTTAATCTTAAGTATCAAATTCCCATTACGTAAATAATAGCAACTTTATCGGACTTTATAATATAAGGTTTGCAAAAGTTTTTGGAAAAGTTTAACCTAATAAATATAGGCATAATATAACTAATACTATAAAACTAAGTTAATAACGAATAAGCATACTAATTTACGTACTAATCAGCTTACCGTCTCCCGTTACTTAGCCAAAACATTATAATTCTTATACTTTAACGAAAGCACTTTCCGTCCGGCATATTCCACAATTACGTTAATAACCATTCGGGCAAAATATTTCGCATATAACGGTAACAAATTAAAATATAAATTAAGATTAAACTTACAACTAAACATTTAAAAAAAATTAATTAATATATATTAAAGTAAAAAATAAAGGGAAAAATTAAAAAATAAATATAAAAAAAACAAAAATTTACTTTTTTAACATTTAACAACAAAGCATTAAATTTATCCGAAATTAATTCCAATAATTCGGGAAATTTTTCGGCCATGGCATATACCGTATCGTTAATTACCAGCGTTAATTTATTTTCGAACTTCTGGAAATAAAAATAACGGCAGGTTACATTATCCTATTAAAATAAAGCGATTTATTCGTTTTCCGATAACTCTTCTTCGGGAACAAATTCCCATTCTCTACTAACGGACGCTTATGGAAAATTACTGTTCAAACCAGAAAGTTTACAAAATAACCAATCCGAATTACCTATAGCTATTTTTACTATACCAGAACGTAATTTAAAGTCGATATTATATTAAGCTGCAAGTTATTTAAAATATTTATTCTATAAACAACTGGAAATAATTAATACGGAAATTAATACGTTACCAAAAGTAAAACTTATAACAAATTATTAACGGTATCGATAATATTACGGTAAGCTTTATTTTGGATAATAAAATCCGGTTCGGGGTACTTTTTATCCCAAGCCGCTTTATCGCGGCGGATCTTGGCTCGTAATATTTATTGGGCATTTTTTATGGCCTTTTTGTTAAAATTTTCGCGAAAAAGTTTCTCGTTACGCTTTCGCGCTTTTACGGTATGCTTATTACTTAAAAGCGTATCGTTAAATTTATAACGCTTACGAAAAGGTTTACCGCCGTTTTTTCCGGAAGCCGACATTATATTAAATATAACAAGGAACCGATTAATATAAAAATTAATACGTATTATATTAAAAATATAATATATTTATATTTTTAATTAATAACCGTAACGTAAAAAAATAATATTTTATTTAATATAATATTTACCCTAAATTAATTATAAGTATCAAAATTAATGTCGCATTATTAATACGATTAAAAATATAAAAAAAATTAAGTAAATACCTTATTATTTAATAAAGATATGCCAAAAAGGAAATTTGGTACTTAATTACTAAATTGGAAAAAGTTAAGTAAGTATATATACAATTAATCCACTTAAAAAAAAATTCCGGCTAAACTTCGAATAAAAAATTTTCCTCCTAAAGAAATATTTAATATTTATTATACGATATTAGGAAAAAAACCTAAACCTATCTACCTATAAATCTGCTTAACCAGATAAAAATCTTTCGGGTAAATAATAACTTTTTTTGCATAAATCGCACATAAGTTACTGCTAGTAAATAACGTAATTAATTTATCTTCCGCCGCTTCCTATAATACTTTTAACGCCAATCGCTAAATTTTAAAATCATTTTTCGGTCGCATATTAAATAAGATTTGCCGGACCACGAGCTTAAAGGGGTATTATGGAATTAACGGGGTATATAATTTCTGAAACCGCTTAATTTTGCGTAACGTTATAGCTTTTTAAAATTAAATTCGTATTAATTAACGTATTAATCTGGGATATGCAACTTATTTCCAGGTTTAAAGCGACAATATCGAATCTTTATTTTAACCTTCCTTTTTTACACCTGGCAACCGCAAATATTTTATTTTGGGACTTGCCTTTGCCTAATAACATTCTGTCCAAACGTAAAAGCAATCGGCGGTTGCTATCGGGATAATTTAATAGTTCTTATTGTTCGAATCCCCGGGGTAAGAATTTCGTTTCTTAAAGGATTAAAATTATTATTATTAATAATTATCGTAGTAATAATAATAGGGATAATAAACGAATTTGCAAAACGATTAAACCGTATATTAATACGGTTAATTAAGGTTTCCTTTATAATGTCGCCTAATACGCGACGTAATAAAAATATGGCTTTATTTATAAAGGAAAACATTCCGGCTATATTAAGTTCGGAAAAAAATAAAAAATTAAAAAAATCTATCCGAAAGGTTTAAAATAAAATAAGCGTTAAATAAATAGGTCGGAAAATAAATAATCCGCTTACTATATTTAACGTACATTATCTTTACGTTTCCGTCCGTATTAATTTTCCATTTTTAACGTATTAATTTTTTACTTTTAATATATTAATCGTATACGATTACGTTTAATAACGAAATTTGCAACATATTTTAAATACTATTCGAGCTTATTATTATAATATGCCACCGCCTTTTATTAACTTTTTTAACCGGGCCATAACCGACGAAAAAAATTATGCGTCGGAATTAAATAAAAAAGCTTTCGAAATAAAAAGTTAGCTGCGGGAATTAAGTAATACTTTATACGATAAGGACAAAAACGAAAGCAAAAATAAAGGCAAAAATAAAAGCGAACTTAAATTTAGGAAACAACCGAACGTTAAGGACGGAAACGAATTTGGAAATAATTACGTGTTTAACGAAACAAACTGCTAGGAAAAAAGTAACGAGGAATCAGGGAACGAATCCAATTAAGGGAGCGAAAAGGATTTTAACGAATCGGGTAACGACGAATTAGGTAATAAATACGTTAAAAAAGCTAAATCCCCGACCCGACCGGGGGCTAATTTAAGATCCTAAGATAACGCATAAAAAACAAACAAACCATTTTTACGATTTGGCGTTCCAATATATTATGTCTACAGAACAGAAAATGCCGAAATATTTAAGGCGTGGTTTATACGGCAGCCGTAATTTCAAAAAAAAGCTACCCTCGACGACGATATAAACGAGGCACTTTTTCAAAAAATCTTCGTCTTTAATCGAACGTCTCGGCATTAACAGGGCTGGATCCATAACGCAACTTTAAAAATAGGTCAGCCTATAATAATCTATAAATCTTATCATAAAACCCGGATACATCCAAAATTAAGCAAAAATAATAATAATACCATTACGTTAAAAAATTATATAAATAATAAATTATACGAAAAAAAAAGGTTAATTCGAAATAAAAAAACGTAAGCCGCCATAGGTTTCATTATAAGTAAGGTATTTTGGTACGTACTAATTATCGTACTAATCACCGTATTAATTATGGTTTAACAGCATCCATTTTACGCTGCCGGAATTTTATTTAAAAATAATCGTTTTATAGTTAAAATATGAACCAGCTTATACCTACCTTTTTATTTTATCGAAAATCCGTATTTTATTAATTAAGTCCGGCATATATACCTTACTTATAATTTTCTAAAATCCCGTAAGCTTAAGGACAGATGCAAAAAGTACGCGGAAAAAGTCGTACGGTTAAAGTTACAAAATCTCTCTTTCAAATTTTACGTTTCGGTAACCATAAACGTTTGGACTTTTTTTAGCCTAGCATAAGCTTTCCAAGGCGTATATATTTATTTTATCGACAAAAGCTAAACATTTAAACACGTTCTAATTAATATCTAGCTATACGAAAATAAAAAAGGAAAGTCGAATACTTAAATACTGTACGAGGCGCTAAAGAAATACGGGCTTTATATAAAAGTCCAAGCTATTATAACGGATAACGGAACGAATTTTAACATAAAGGAATTTAGGAAATGCATAAAAAAGGATAAATAAAAACAGGAATAGATAAATAAGACGAACCATTTCCATTATTTCTTGCATTCCTTACAAAATATCTACAAGCGTTTTTTCAAACGGTTAAAAGTTACTAATGGTACTAAAACAAAAAATCAGGCGGGCCTAAAAGTAAAAAAGGACGAAAAAGGGATAGCCAAAATTAAGCAGATCAAGCTTAATACGGCTGATCGTATCGTAACAAAAGTACGTTAACCCTTATTATCTTACTAGCAACGTCGTACTAATCTTCGTACTAATCCTTTAGCCGATTTAAATCAGATGGTTATCGACATATCTTAATTTTAGTATAAAACGTTAGCAGCGGTTTAAACGTATGCAGACCGCTTTTAAAGAAAAAGGTATCCTAAATATCTAAAAACCGCTACAGGTTATTCGAAACGTAAGAACTCGTTGGAGCTCCGTCGTATACATGCTTGTCCGGGCTCGTCGATTAAGACCTGTAATCGAGAACTACATACGTTGCGAAAAAATAATTAGCTTCGAAATTACGGAAACCACCTGGGATATTATCGACTACTTAATCGACATTTGCAAGCCGTTTTTACTACTAACCACCCTTTTTAGCGTTTCAAAAAAGACGAATTATAATTATATTCTTACAAGGTTTAAAACCATAAGAAAGCATTTTCGCAAGTACGAAATTTACTTACAAAATCGAATTTCTGCTGGTACCCCGTAACCTTACCTTAAAAACTTGTTTTAAGCCGTTTAAGATTATTCCGAATTCCACCAGCGCTATATCGATAAAACTTTTAAAAATAATAAATACCATTTTATCCTTACCATGCTTTTGTATCCTTTATCGGATTCGAAAACAAAACTTTATTTCGATAAGTAAAAAGCGTTTTTAGGCCAGTCGTCCATAAACGACTTTTTTCGTAATAAAGCGATTCGTTACTTTAAAAATGCTTACAAATCCTATTATAAAAAATATAAAAATAACGTAACGAAGTTTTTTAGCAAATAACGTACTAATCGAAGCTTATCGGAAATTATAACCGATAGCATCAGAACTTCCTAAAAGGTATTTTTTTATACCATTTTTTTTTTTTTTTTTGTTTCCGAAGGTACTTATGTTAACCTTTAATAACGCACCTTTTCGAACTTATTAATTCCTGACAATTATCGGCCTTAAAAGCAAATCGTCGATCACTACCTGGAAATACGTAAGTTATATAAGTTCTCGATACGGGGATTAGTACGTTAATTAATACGCAGGCCTGCCCCCTAACCAAGATATTTTTACATTTTGGCGTAAAATGGAAACGTCTATCCCTGGGCTGGCCGTACTTGCCCGTAATCACCTTTATATTCAGGCTATTACCGTATTAATGAAGCAAACGTGAAATTAAGTTAGGTTAATTTATTCGTATAACCGTTCCGAATTAACGTACTTTATGTTCCGAATTAACCTTTTTATAATATTCCATTTACGAAATAAGTTAAAAGATTTACTACTTAATGTTTGGTACGATTATACCGAAAACGATAAACTTACCCAAACTACGGAACGTCGACAAAAAGAAATCGAAAAAACTTTCTATACGAGATTTTCGGAAAGATAAGGTTTAAACGTTACCTATCCCGTTTCCGCTATCGGCGACATTAATAATTCCTAACCCGTTTCTTAAACTGCTATACCTCGAATCGATGGTGGAATAACCCCGACTACAGCCGGTTTCTTACCAAGGTAGCAAGTTCACGATGAGATTACCGTATAGCAGGAACCTAACCTATCGCCACCTTTAATTAATTCAGGCGCCAGAAGGTAGACGAAAACTGGAAACGTTACGACTAAATCGGCGAGAATACGGAAAAGGAAAGCTTACAATAATCCTAAAAGGTTATCATAACCCGCTCGGAAACGTATACTAACAAGAAGTGGGCGTAATGCTAGTTAATTTATACATATTCAGTAATAAAGACGGTAAATTTGATTTAAGATTTTTATAATATAATTAATTTTTAATATTTACGTACGTAAATTTATATTTTAAAAAAAATAAGAAAAAATAAGAAAAAATTAAAAAAAAAAATTTTTAAGAAAAATTTTCGTATTATATTATAGTTAATTAAATTATTTAACTTGAAATTTTTTAAGAAAAGTGGGACAATTAAATTATTAAATTTTTTAAAAAAAATAGGTTTATTAAATTACCGTTATAGCTTTACCTTATAACATATTGCAAATTATACATATACGTATTGCAAATTATATATATAACATATTATAAAATTTTGCGTAATTGCATTTTTTCGCAATTACGCGTTTTTAATTAACTTTAATTAGTTAATTTCGGATTTTATATTACTTTCCGGATACGACAAATAGTTATGTAATTATGGCGCGTACGAAAACTCGTAAGTTAATATTTATACTAATCCGTGTACTAATCCGTATATTAATTTATATACTAATCTTAATTTAAAGGTATCGCGTAAGCCCTTAACCGCCAAAGGCGTCGGAAGCAAATACCCGGCTAAGGCTAAAGGCAAGGCCAAAGGCAAGGTGAAAGGCAAGGCCAAAAACAAAGTTAAGAAAATTTTTACGGAGATAACCGGCCGAATCAAAAAGCCCAGACAATTTAGGCCTGGTAATAAATACTTAATATCTTATTAATTAATTTTTATTAATTTTATTCCAGCCGTTGTATTTAAAGAAATTAAGCGCTATCAGAAAACTACCGAAATATTTATCGCAAAGGCCCCGTTTTAATGCCTTATGCGTAAAATTACTTACGGTTTGGGTTATACGGATTTTAAATTTCAGCGATTAGCATTTAACGCTTTTTAAAAAGCAACCGAAGCCATTTTCGTAACGTTTTTTACCGGTACGTTTCCTTTTTAATACGCGTATTAATTTACGTATTAATCGCTTATAGTTACCAATTTATGTTGCATCCATAGTAAACGGGTTACCTTAATAATAAAGGATATGAAACTGGTTTATAACGTAACCGGAATCATGAAACCGGTGGGTACGCTTAGTTTCCCCGGGGACGGTAGCAAGATTCGCGGATTATATAAACCAGGTCCGCCTTTTAAAAACCGTAGCCAAACTTAAAACAAAATATAAAAAGCGGTATTGGAAAAGGTTCGAAGCTAGCAAAATAAGCAATAGCGCAAAAAACGAGCTAATAAATTAACCCGCCGCGTTTAATAGCAAAAAGTTATTATTAACGAACAAAAAATTGTCGACCAGAAACCAAATGCCTTATTTAGGCCTACCGATCCTGGTGATAATATTAATTCAAAGTTGTTTAAATATCCGGACCCTGGTTCTTAACCTGTCGTTAATTTTATATTTTAATCAAATGTTGTCGACCAACAGGTTCAGGATAAAAATAAGCTGTTTATATAAGGTTAATAGGAAAATTAGCAATCTTTTTAATATAAGGAAAACGAGCAACCTTTTGAAAAGCTCGACTCGGAACAAAAAATTATTCGGGATAAGTAATTAATCCAAAAAATGGATTAGAACCTTTATAATTAAGATAAGTACGCGGATTAGTACGCGGATTAGTACGTTAATTAGTACGGCATTGTATAGGCGGTTAGTTTTTATAGGGCATAATGGTTAAGCGTTTTGATTTGGGAATTAGTATTTATAAAGTATTCCATTAAATGCAGATTTAGATTAATAAGTTTTTTAATTTTTGTAAGGCTTAATTCAAATTATATTTATATAATAAATATTTAAGTTTTAAATGGGTACCCGTAGGTGGTTACCTATTCGGCGCTTTGGGTACCTATGGATGGGTAGTCCGTGGGTAATTTCATTTTACCCACCGACCCCTGCTAACTACCCATGAAAGTTTTTACCCACCCACGGGTACCCGCGGGTGGAAATTTTAGCGTGGGTGGGTGGGTAGTGCAAACCCTAATCATCGCCCCTTTCAGAAGACGATGAATTCGAACGCGTCGCGTCATCATCGTCCCTTTCAGAACACGATGAATCTGAATTCTCCCAGTTCTACCGCGCGAGCCCAACAGAACAGAATACACGTAAACGTACGATGACCTTTTGGCATAACCATCGACGGACGGATATGGGATTCGAAAACTTTATCCGTGGTTGGATTCTCTGTGATGATAATGGCCGAGCTACCAGTTCGACCACCCGGATTAACCGTTTGATCAACGTATTAAAAGAAGAACGAATACGCGATAGGCTGGCAGCATGTGAAAGTTGGCAGGAGTTCATATCTCCTACTGATCAGGAGCCCACTATAGGCAAATACCATGATACGCTGCACGGGGAGCTTGTAGCTCTCGCAAAAGGGCCTGGATTCCGCCGTTCGCCACAGGATATATCTGTCGACGTGGAAGCAATTCATACAACCTTGGACGAGGGTCAAGGGTCTGTAAAAACGCTGGCTCCTAACTGGTTCAAGCTTTTGAACCAGGTAGTTGTACACCCAAGGACAAGGCAGCATTCGTATAATGCAAAGCCGAAGACGAAGCGATCTCGGAACAATAACGATCCGGACGACCCTACGCATGCTTTCTTCATGGTCCTAGCTATTATGGTTAAGGTCGTTTCCAAGATTAACGGCAGTTATCTGCCCCGTTTATTGGGCAGGTTTCTGTTATCCTCTGGTACATCACGGGATGGGATCGACGTTTTAAAGGGGCTGGGTATTTGCGAGAGTTACTATACGTTGAACAAAGATGTAACCCGGTTATCAGAGGAACATAAAGCTCTAAAGGGGGGCCCTTTTCTGCAACAATAGCATATTGATATCTTGCACCACTGCACCACGTTCCATACGCCACGGCTTCGCTAGTTGGTGACGCGCGTCTCATGACTGCCTTCGCTCGGAGCTTTCCTCGTCGTCTTTACCATGCACGGCTTCCACGCCACTAGCCGTCGCGTTGCCAGCAAACACTAGAAATATTGAGTCAGTGATCCGAACACTCTACTCCACTTGAAAAGCACTTACGGGCTTCCATCTCCTCAAGCGACTTGCCCTTGGTCTCTTTAATAAAGAACCAAACGAAGACAACTAGAGCGTAGTTGAAGACACCAAACATCACGAACGTCCGCCACCCGAGATTCTCGACAGCATGAGGCGTCACCTGTGAAAAGACAAAGTTGAAAAGCCACTGCGTAGACGTTCCAATGGCAACGCCAGCCTCGCGAATTCTGGACGGAAAGATCTCGCTCATGTACACCTAGGACGACGTTAGCTTGACGATCAGGTTACGCTCCATCTCTGGTAGTCGACTTACCCATGGCACTGGGCCCCAAGAGATGTTATAGCTCATAGCTTCAAGGTAGATCATTGTCATAGACGCGATGGCCGTCGGAGTAAGGCCTTGGCCAGGATTTGGGGGGTTCGTCGCTGTCAAGGCCGCAATGATGACCATATACGAACCCATCAAGAATGCTCCGGCTAGGAGGGAACCGCGACGGCCGATGCGCTCCACGAGGAAGAGGAGGAAAAACAGACAGGAGATGACCTTAACAACACCGAAGAAGCCGGTAATCAGGAGACTACTATCTCCGGCACCGACGAGTCTGAATACCTGGGGTGCATCTGGGGAATGTCAATAACCAACCAATAGGTGTCGACTAGGGCGTGTGCCAACTCACAATAAGCCAAAGACGTGTTGCCAGTTAGTTGGACGCCTAGAAACGTGTTAATACGAATATCCTTGAGTAAGACCCCCGAGCTACGTACCGATTTGCAGGGCGATGATGAGGAAAACTCGCATGCGGTTCAGGGGAAGGATGAGCTCTCGCCAGGTCACGCCGCCAGTTATCCTCTCTTCCTCTTCTATACCGGCCAGAATTTCTGCGAACCTGCAAAGAGGTGTAAGCAAATGACTATGCATTCTATACGATGAGAGGACCAGGCTTACTCTTGCTCGACCTCGGCGCTCTCTCCACCTCGTACCCAGATGAGTGACTGTAAAGCCTCGTCCCTTCTGCCCTTCTTTGCAAGCCATCTCGTGCTCTCCTTGGTCAGAAGCATTCCCAAGCCGAGGATAGCACCAGGCGCAAGCTGCAGGCCCACAGGAACCTGCCACTGTGCGGTTGTAACCTCCATATGCTCAGCGACGGCGTAGTCGATCCAGTAGGAGGTCATCACGCCCATAGTAAAGAAGAATTGGAACATGGACCCGAGCATGCCGCGAATATTCTTGGGGGCCATCTCAGCCGAATACATTGGAATAATGACGGTTGCCATACCGACACCGACACCGCTCACGGCACGCGCGACATAGAAAGCGGCAAGCGAATGCGTGTTAATCGTCTGTACGACGGCTCCGACGCAGAAGATTGACGACGCTAGCACTATGGACCACCGGCGACCATACTTGGCTGTGAAGGGCCAGACGAAGAAACAGGCGAAGAAAGCTGGAGAATGGGCGCATCAGTCAATACGTGTTCCGCTCGATGTCTTGTTGGTGTACCTAAGCATGGGAAGAGGAGCGCGCATACCTCCGGCCTGAAGCAAACTCGTCGAGTTGGACCCGACAGTAGCTCGCTCGGCCTCACCATACCGAAAGTCATTCTGAAAGCTCTCAAACGTAAGGATCCCGCCGATGATTCCTGTGTCGTATGCGAACAGGAAGCTTCCCACGCAGGAGAGGGCGACGAGATATACAGCCCGGAACGTTCCCAGAGCCTTAGACATGTTGGAGGGCGACGGCGATGTGAACAATGCAGATAATTGCTCGGCACGGCGTCACGTTTCGGGAGACTAGACAGCTCCAGCTCCTCTACCTTCTAAATAGAATTGGCGATCAACTTTTGCTCCGTCCTTCGTTACGGTTAAGACTAAATGCCATAATAACCTGAAGCAAGATGTTGTTGGTGCGAAGGATCTGGGCGTTGGCCTAGTTGCGTTATTGTGCCGTATGGTCACGCAACCAAGCAAGGGGCCAGGGGGGATCGAACTTCGCTCATCATTGGGAAGCTGGGTCGATCACTTCCCAAGAAAGGACAGGGGTCCTCGTCAGTCCAGCTTATAGGATTACAGCGGCCCCGACTGCCGGATGCGACCGCAGGTGGGGACTTGGGGAAGGGACCTGGGGTAGCACTATCTCCGCCCTGATATTCAAAACAGTAAGAAGGCCGACTACCGACTCGACTCGGTAGTCGCAAAATCCAGCCACCAGGTCTTCGCCGTTATGCACGTCCACGATCTTATGCGGAACATCTTGTCGGTGAAATGACGTTATTTAAGTTTACATTTCGTTGTTTAATAAGGAATTACAGGTTATCCATTCGTCACCTCAAGGCTTCAGATGCAATAAAAGGGGCTAGGGAGGCTGTTGGTGTGAAAGCGCAAGGACTCTTCTTTCTCGAGTTCGGAAACAGTAACGTGTAAGGTCGATAATGTATCGAAGAGACAAGGACGCTGATAAGACAAATAGTTCCGTAAGAGTGGAAGACTCTGCTAAATAGCGTCAATCCGCTGGAGGAACCTCCCGTTGCCTATTTTACAGCCTGCCACCTCCGTATCGCGACCCAAAAAGCATCCCACCAATGTATCTCGCGATATATTCCCCATAATAGACTGTAAATACATCTTTACGACTTGAAGCGTTTTCCCTTCTTATTGCAATCTTTTCCTTTTTTGCCGTAGCAACTGACTTTTGCCGTCCGTATGGTGTTCAGCTATGCTGCCCACAATCAGTGCGCAGACCCCGGTGTGGTGGCTGCAGATGACCCAAAGATATTCTGAGGTTCAATTGAAGAGGGAAGAAAGTGAAAGCGAGAACGAAATTGGAAAAAAATAAAAATATTATCCAACCGACAGAAAGCTGCCTGAAACAATACGTTGACCCCGATTCTTCTAGATATGATTCATCATGGCAGAGTTGAAAGCAATGCAACCTGATCCGCCGCGTAGCCATAATATTGCGCAACCTTGACGCGCAATCCATCCACGGGGCCTTGTTGATTATGGGCATCCATCCGTTTGAGGTTATTCCGATGGCCATAATGGCAATAATAAGTGGGCTATGGCGTATTTATGCAAATAATGTGGCGTCCTGGGCGTACGGGGCTGTAGCGGGATTAAAGTGGAACTGGCGTAGTATGGAACGACGCGGTAAAGTATATAATCTCTCATATAAAATGCTATTAAAGAGAAGTAGCTTTTCGACGTTTATACGTCCACCGCGTGGCCAACAATTTAGGAAAATTGCTGTTTCATCCACTGAAGATAGGGGCCGGTGGAAATGCTGCAATCCATTCCACGGGGGTGCTCGGTGGAGTGGGTTGCGTTGCTCTCAACCCTAGATCATTCATGGTTGGTAGATGCCAAGGCCCTTTAATACTTCCATGAGACTCAGCTTGGTCTTTCGTCAGTACATAAAAAGATAGTCTCCCGTAAATAAGTTCTATCCGTGGACTATTGTACTGCATACCAGGCCAGCCGGAGAAGGCTGGCTTATTTGCAATTACCCTCTCTACTTGGGCGGAAATGCGAAGAAACCCTGAGCAGCCACATCTATGCCTGTGTAAGCTCATCACTTATCTCTTCATGCTGTGGATGACAGTGTTTCAAGGGGAATCGACAAGGTGAGGGCATCGGGCGGCTTTTATCCAGACTAGACCGCTATTCGGTGTATGGTCTGCATTTTCCGTCGGATCATCTAAAGGAGCAAGGGACGCTGTAAAAGTGTAAGCGCTGGCACGAAGCCATTCAGCGCCTGAGCCTGTGCTAACTTCTCAAGTTAGATTCATATTCGGCTTCTCAACGGCTGGGGCGTTGATGAAAGGCTTCATAGTTGTCGGATTAGCTGGCAACGACAGTGAGACTAAACAGAATGCAGTCTCGCCGTCTATTTTCCTAATGCGGTTGTCTTAGCGGATCTCGATAATTAATAATTAACAACGCTGAATAATCTATCTGCTGAATATGTAGTAATTTGTCAGCCGCATGTGCACCCCGTAAGCCCCAGTCAACAAAACGCTGGCTGCCAATGTAGTCAATTAGTAAGGCTTAACTGGAGTCACCTCGACGGGATTAGCAAGCAGAGCTACGGCACGCCGTGACTGAAGAGAGGACCGGGAAGAATGCCATCTACCATACTGCCCCAATGTTAGATCTGCCGAGTAGGCAGGGGCACGTAAGGTGGCATCATATACGGACAAGGCTTCAAGATCGTCTATATGACCAGCAGCTGCCTCTCGCCACTCTCTGTCGAAACAATGAGCAAGTCGGCAGAATAAACGATCGCTGAATCCTGCTTTTGCCATCATATGCGTTTTTCTCCCACCCACGCAAAAGCAACCAATTACCGCGCGAAACTAGGCAGCCATGTCGTCCTCAAACCTCAAGCCCATCACGGTCTGGGGCAAAGTAGGGGCCAACCCACCTAAAGTATTCATCATCCTCGAAGAACTCGGCGTGCCTTACGAGATCATCGAGACGCCGTTCGAGGACGTCAAGAATCCCGACTACCTAGCCATCAACCCGAACGGGCGGTTGCCGGCGATCAAGGACCCGAACAACGGAGACCTGGTACTGTGGGAGAGCGGCGCCATCGTCGAGTACCTGGTCGAGCGGTACGACACGGCGCACAGGCTCGGGTTCGAGCCGGGCAGCCACGAGGCCGAGCACGCGCGCCAGTGGCTCTTCTTCCAGGCGACCGGGCAGGGGCCGTACTACGGCCAGGCAGCGTGGTTCACGTTCTTCCACCCCGAGAAGCTGCCTAGCGCCATCGACCGGTACGTCGGGGAGATCCGCCGCGTGACGGGCGTCGTCGAGGGCTGGCTGAGGAAGCAGCAGGAAGAGGGCAAGGGCGGAGCCGACGGGCCGTGGCTGGTGGGCGGCAGGCTGAGCTATGCGGATCTCGCGTGGTTCATGTATCAGAAGGTGGTCCTGAAGAGGATGGGCCCTGTGTACGAGGAGGATGGTTTCCCGTACGTCAAAGACTGGCTGGATAAGATGATGAAGCGCGATTCGGTGCGGAAGGTCTGGGACTCTCTGTAGTAGGGGTATTAAGTCAGATTAGCCGGTAACTAAATCGATGGTGAATACCTACCTAGCCTTGAACTCGAAGGACAGCCTCCGTACATGATGGGCACATATTAGATATGAAAATAGAGGAGATTACGGGTAAAACCGCCTAAGCCATTCACCCTGCCAATCTCGAGTTCCCAACGCACCGTATGCCGACTAACAAGCGCAAGCGGCCCCCTTCCCGTTCAAGGAGGACGTTTTGGAGTCATCGTGTTGTATAGTTCCAGTAGATACGTATAAACCGAAGCTGTTCAGCATTGTGAAAGTATTATAATGTCAACAAGCCCTTACTACTGGATCGTGACTCATCTAGTTAATCTCCCAGTAGGCTGGAGCGCTGGCTGTATGATGCAACCTGGCTCTTCTTCCAAATAGCATTAAGTATTAAGTACCGCAGCAAGTTGGTTGGTGCTGTCTATCATTTTCCGCCCCGAGATCGGCCGTAAGAAGCTATCCCTGCTTTATAATTATGACCTTTTTCGAGCGTGATTCTCCTTTGGAACAGCAGGATGGCGGTGGCTAACCGGGCTCAATGCATGCTGACTGAGCCGTGTCCTCAACCCACGCACGTTCCAGGCGGTAATAGACGAAGGACATTCGGAGTCGAGTCACCGCTGGGCACCGTCGGGTATCTCAAGTTTTGGCACTGCCCGGCGCGCTGTTGTCCTCATCGCCCCAAGCCTCCCTCGTCTCCTGCTCAACGGACCTCATGGCAATGGCGACCTCCTCGAGCCTGGCGACAACGTCGCGCACGCCCTGGTCGACACGGCTGAAATAGCGGTCATTGGCCTCGCGCCTCTTGCGCGCTAGCAGGATATCCGCCTGCGTCTCCTCCTCGAGCTTGGCGCCGAGCCTCTCGCCTCCTAGGACGCCAGGAGCCGCGCCGGCGATGCTGCCGGGCCTCGTCCCGGTCCCGCCACCGACCGTGCTCCTGCCGCCATCCGTGTGGTCTCCGGGCCCAGTCGCCGCCGCAGCCCTTCCTGCAGCACTGCTACCGCCAGGTGGCACTCCGACAGGGGCGGCGGCTATGCCCAGGTCGCCGAGGGCGCCCTTCAAGTTCCGGACTTCGGCCTCGGCAGCGGTATCCCGGTGCTGCTCCGAGACCCTGTTGGTCTCGAAAGCGTCGTCGGCCTCACTGCGAGCCCAGGCCTGGGCGAGAGCGATCTGTGCAGCGCGGAGCTCGGCGAGGCCGCGATCGTGCGCAGGCCCGAAGATCCTCGTCCCGCCGCTGGCCGAGAGCTGTACATCCTCGAGCGTCGCCTGCATCTCGGCCCATAGCGCGTCCGTTCTATCGGTGGCGCGGGTGGACTCGTGCTTCTGGAGGCGCGGGGGCGGTGGTAGATGACGGGTGCGGGTCGACGTGCTGGTTATGGTTCGTATTAAACCTGGCGCTGCCGTGCCTGTGGCTGCCGTCTGGGAGGTTGAGGGCTGCTGCGAGGCAGAAGCGGTGGGGTTGGGGTTGGGGTTGGGACCATCTCCTGGTCCTACACCTGCTGCACCCGGGAGTGACACGTGGGAGGCTTCGCGGGAGGGATGCAGGAAGAGAGCGGGCGGGGGATCTCGGGCCTGGCCGCCCTTCGAAGGGGAGCTCGGCTTCGCTTCGAGGTACGACATTGTGTGACTACATCCTGATGTTGTGCACGTTGAGAGGGAATAGTCTATTCGGGTCTGGGATGTGATTGATGATGAGCTGTCAGCATGGTACAGTAGCAGAATAGCCGCATTATAACATTATGATGTTTAATGGCAAATGCAACAGAGCTTTTAGGTACATAAGAGGGTTGAGTGTATGTGGCTGTGTGTGGCTCTGCTTTTAAACGGCGAATGTGGCTGCGCACGGCCCGACTGATTGACCTAGTTTCCGAGCCACAAGCGCACACAATTTTTTCGCTGCCCGCAATTCCCCAATTCTGATGGAAAAAAGTACCAGTGCCACAATTTCACCCGTCTAACATTAAATCCCACGACGACTTCCGACTCCATCACCAACCAAGCAACTTCCCATTTTCTAGCGATACTACAGACAAATCGGTAAGTCATTCCCTTCTCGTCTTTCTCTTCCCACACAACTCGAGATCCGATCATTATCGCCTTCGCCCTCCCGCACGGTCATCGCCCCGTCGTTGAAACGAACATACGCGCGCTTCCGCCTACACCCTCCTCGATTACCCCAACCTACCGTCACGACCGAGTTCTTTTTTTCAAGTCAACTAACTTCCGCGACCTCTAGCAATTATGGGTAAAGGAAAGCCTCGTGGTCTCAACTCGGCCAGAAAGCTGCGGCTGCACCGTAAGGACCAGAAGTGGGCCGATCTCGCATACAAGAAGCGTGCCCTCGGTACCGCCTTCAAGTCGTCGCCGTTCGGTGGTTCCTCCCACGCTAAGGGAATCGTCCTCGAGAAGGTCGGTGTTGAGGCCAAGCAGCCCAACTCGGCTATCCGGAAGTGTGTTCGTGTCCAGCTCATCAAGAACGGAAAGAAGGTCACTGCTTTCGGTGCGTGTATTCCTGTCTCGACGATCCGGTCTCCATTGGCGTGGGTACCTAGGTGTGACGGCCAAGGGCGGGATGGGAATTGGGGATGGTGGAACGCGGGTTGCAGCCGGAGAGCCCGTCCTGCACCTGCTGTGTTGTATGGGGTTATGGTTGCTAATTTGTGTGCTCTTGACAGTCCCCAACGACGGTTGCTTGAACTTTGTTGACGAGAACGACGAGGTCCTGCTTGCCGGTTTCGGTCGTAAGGGCAAGGCCAAGGGTGATATTCCCGGTGTGCGATTCAAGGTCGTCAAGGTCTCCGGTGTCGGTCTGTTGGCCCTGTGGAAGGAGAAGAAGGAGAAGCCGAGATCATAGACAATTCGTCGTCAGGGTCTGGAGAACTGGGAACGACGTGGCGTGACGGGCGAAAATACTTTATGTTATGTGGTAACGAGGGCATATAACTCGCTCTATGAATCTGGCTGGGGGCATGCGGAGTCAAATGATACGGTCTGCTTGTTTTCACAAACACACACGCTTCGGCATCGATAAATCAGGTTAGGGTCTTGATACGTCCGAACCAGAAGTCGCACTGGCGTGCGGGATCCATAAATAGAGGTCTTTAGCCGCCAATTTTTTGGTGTCCCATCCCTCGTGGCTTTAAATTGATATGTACAGAATTACCGTGGTTCGACTGCGATTCTACTAATACAGCGGCTTCGGGCCGTCTTTTCTATGGGCGCGAGCCAGATTTTGTTATACAAGTACAGCTACACTTCCCAGCATCGTCATTCCGTCTCGCCATCCTTGATAGCCTCATGACTTTTCCCATTGCCCCTTTTCGCTTCGAAATACCGGACCAAATAATCAGCGCCCAGCCCGACACTAATCACGCCGCCCGTCATCCAGCACCCGTTGCGAAACCACCACCAGCAGTCCTTCACGCTCTCCAGCCTCACTCTCTTGATCATCCAGCCTAATGTCAGCGCCGCGCCCCCGCAGCTGCCCACGAAGAACGCGGGGCCCGCGCCCGCGGCCAGTCCCGCCGCTCCTAGCATGGAAATCTGAACGGCGGCGAGCAGGGTGAGGACCCGTTTGGTGGTGCTGGCATGTGCGAGCGCGATGCTCTTGATCCCCGCCTTGGCGTCGTCGCGGATGTCCATGTGTGCGTATATCATGTCGTAGAGGACGGTCCAGGAGACGTTCGACGCGTAGAGGCAGGCCGCCGCCAGTGCCGCATTGCCGCCAACCTCAGATGACAGCGAGTGACCCACAGCAGCGGTAGTAGGGGCAACACCGATCCCCAAGAACGAGGCGACGTTGGGACCCAATAGTGACTGCGACAGAGAGGCCGCGCCCAGGAAGTCGACGCCCAGCGCCGGGAACCCCATGATGGCGCCCCAGCTGAACGTCAGGCCCAGCACGAACTGCGGGTAGTAGGTGACGCGCTTGGCGAGGGGGTACAGAGCGACGAGCACGAGGCTCGGGACGCCGTACAGCAGACAGACGGGAGGGAACTGGAGCAGCACGCCGAGCCCAGCCAGGAGGTTCGCGCCGACGAACGCCACGCCCCGGAACGGGGTTATGGCACCCCGCGCGAGGGGCCGCAGCCGGGTCCGCGTCACGTGCGGGTCCAGGTTCCGGTCCCAGAGGTCGTTGATGGCGCAACCCGCGCCGCGCATGACGAGGGCGCCCGCAAAGAAGAGGACGCCTGTGGAGAGGACGGTGAGCGGCGGCGTCGCGGGGTCCGTGAGCGGCGCCGCGAGGAGCGTGCTGAAAAGGCACGGGAAGAAGAGGTAGTAGGTCCCCACCGGCTTGTCCAAGCGCAGGAGTTCGGCGTAGGGGACCCAGCTCCGGGGGAGGCGGGAGAGGAGGCCCGTCGTGGGAGGCTTGTAAGTGGGGGCCGGGGTGGATTGGGGGGAGTCGAGGGAGGAGTCGAGGGAGTGAACTAGACGGCTGACGTTGAGGAACCTTGACGCTGGGGGGAGAAGGATGATGCAGCGCGGCTTGGGGAAACCGAGTGCTGTGCTTGATGATGGAGGCCTGTGTAGATTAGAGACGAGACGGCCGGGTCCGGCATCGTGCCCTCTATATGTGCGCATGCATAACCTCAACAGGCTCGTAGAGACCGGCCGATGGCGGAGCCACCTCGAGCCATGGTGGCTGAAGTTCCGCGATATCATGGTCGGAAGAGATCTCGGCTCCTATTCATGCATTAGACGGGCTATCTATCTCCATGACCTTAACATGCGATCTGAAGACGCGTACAAGTAGTGGGCGAGCGAAACCAGTCCAGAATGCTACCTAGATAGTATTGGTTGGCTTTCCACTAGTTATATGATGCACGTTTGCATAAGCATAAGCAACAAATCCAACTTTGACACCAAGCATATCCAACACTTCCCTGACCAGCTAAGAACCAGGCGACTATGGCATGCGATTGCCATGGCTTGCTTGATGCCTTGTGGCCAGAGCTCGCTCAACACTAGGTGGGAGGAGATATAATAGCATTTTCCAAGGCGGACGAAAAGGACTGGGCTGCCGCACCGGCAGGGACGCTCAAAACTCAAAACTTACTTCGGAAGCCCTGGAACTCCTCTGCTGCCAAGCGAGGCCTACTCTCTAAGCTTACCAGGTTAGTAGGGATATTCTACGCAGGATGAGCGGAGTTACTTACGGGATACGATCGAGATATTTACAACAGCGCAACGGGCTGGAAATATTTCAACGGGGGCCGTGGGATGTCTTTATAAGATGGTGGTGATAGTGGGTACTTTACGAACATGAAGGGGAGGTGGGAATAAATAAATATAACAGTCAAGCCCCACATTGACAGCCCGAGTCTTTTCTTTACGATTAAAGAGATCATTAGTGTACCTCTTCTATTGCTTGACTGTTGTATTAGAATTGATTTAGCAAGCACCAATGCAGATGCACTAAGTTACTTATTGGTGATTTGCCAGCGATATCGATATGGATTGTACAATACAATACGTGCGTTCATGTTACTAAGTTAGGTATTTCCTAAATAGCTTTGTATTTCCCAAATAGCTTTTACTGTACAGTAGCCGCGATTAAGCTCTTCCATTGAAAAGTTAGTCGACTACCCCGTCGCATCCCTCTCAATTCTTGGAGCTTCGTGCCACCTTCACCTCCATCTTCGTTTCCCCTTCTCGCTCTCCGTTACTCATCATCCCTTCCTCCCTCTTGCCAGCTCTGCTGTGGGTTGGCATATAGCGAGTCCTTTTTCCCGTTATTGACCAATCCACACGCCTGTACTGCAGCTGCAATTTCGAGCCCCGTCGCAACGCGAAGAGATCCGAGCCGCGTCTGAGAAAGCGTCGATGCCAGCCACTCCCCATGATGATCACAATCCTCACCCAGCATTAGCGGAGAGGTGATCGAACTTCCTGTGACCATCATCTCAAGTCTCTTTTAACTTGATACCACTAGAAGGACCAAGTCGATAGATATCTAATCAAGAAATACTTCGCCACCATGTCCAAGGCGCTACATCCGCAAGCCAAGTTCGATCCGATACCCCCGGACCTGGACCTCCATGCCCTGGTCGATCGCACTCCCAACTTCGACTGGGTGGTGCGCATCTCCCTATCGCAGATCCGACGTCTAGGCCCTTCCGGATTCGAGAAGCTCGTCCAGCTCCACGTCATCGAGGGTGGCCGCCCTCTAGTGATCGAGGGATGGGACAGGGTTCTGCCTTCGGACTTGTTCAGCGCCAAGTGGCTCGAGAAGACGTACGACAAGAAGCAGGAGAATGTCCGCGACATCACCGCCCAGTCCGATATCCCCATGACCACCGGCCATTACCTGCGGTCCATGCGACAGCTCACGAACCAGTGGAATCCCACCAACTTCCGAGACGAGCGGAGGCAGCGCCTCTACCTCAAGGACATCGACTGCCCTCCCGAATGGCTCGAACACCTGAGGAAGGTCATCCCCCCCAACGTCTTCTACATGAACGAAAACATTGCCGTGAATCCCACCGCCGAGAACCGCGGCGATGATATCTTCGGCGCCCCCGAGAAGGCCGCCGCCGTCGCCGGTGATTTGATGAGCAGTCTCCCCGAGGAGATGCGCGCCCAGAACCTCATGTGCTACATCGGACACGAGGGCACGTACACGCCCGCCCATCGCGAGATGTGTGCCAGCCTGGGCCAGAACATCATGGTCGAGGCGTCCGAGGACGGGCACGGCGAGAAGGCCGGCTCTTCCATCTGGTTCATGACGGAGACCAAGGACCGCGAGGTCGTCCGCGAATACTTCCTCTCCATGCTGGGACACGACATCGAGATCGAGAAACACTTCGCCCAGATCAACGCGTGGAAGAAGGCGAACTTCCCCGTCTACGTGGTGGAGCAGAAAGTCGGCGACTTCATCCTGGTACCTCCCCTCGCGCCCCACCAGGTCTGGAATCGAGGCACGCGGACTGTGAAGGTCGCCTGGAACCGGACCACCGTGGAGACGCTCGACCTGGCACTTCACGAGGCCCTTCCGAGGGCGAGGCTCGTATGCCGAGACGAGCAGTACAAGAACAAGGCCATCATCTATTACACCCTCGACAAGTACTACAAGGAACTGAATGGCGCCGAGGAGTCGTCCGAGGTCGGCTTCCTAGGCCTGGGTCAGGAACTGATGCAGAACTCGGCCAGGATGAAGCATATGGCCAGCGACTTCAGGCGCCTCTTTGCCCTGTACACCGAGGTCTTGATAGACGAGATGTTCGGTCTCAAGCAGGCGGATATCGAGTACGTTCCTTTCGACTCCAACATCACCTGCTCATACTGCCGGTCCAACATCTTCAACCGCTTCCTGACGTGCAAGTGCTGCGTCCGTCAGCTGATCAACGGCGACGAGGACACGTACGATATCTGCATGGAGTGTTACGTCATGGGTCGCTCCTGCGTCTGCATCTCGGGCCTCCAGTGGTGCGAACAGTGGCGCTGGGCCGACCTTGTCGAGAAGCACGAGATCTGGCGCGCCATGGTCGTTAAGCAGGACGGGTTCGTCGATCTCGAGTACTCGCCTCAGCCCCTCGAGCTCGCGCGCAGGAGGTCGGGCAAAAAGTCGGTGGCGCAGGTCTGCCAAGAGCAGCTTCGGCGGCGACCGTGGAACGACATCACGAAGCCCCCGGAAGCCCCCGCGGAGGAGTCGGAGCCCGAGCCCGAAGTCGACGAGAACGGCCGTCTCAAGAAGAAGAAGAGGCCGAGCAGGAAGCTGAAGAAGGGCGACGTCTACCGCTGCCACGTATGCTGTCACAAGGACTACACGTACAAGCTGAACTTCTGCACCACCTGCACGGAAGCGTACTGTTACGGGGTCCTGTGGCGAGCCTTCGATATGATGCCTCAGGCCGCCATGGAGGCCGAGAACTGGCAATGTCCCAAGTGTCTCAACATCTGCAACTGCGGCACCTGTAGGCGGAGCGGTAATACCACTCCCTACGTGCCCAAGAATACGCTCCTGGGCCATGACACGCGGCCCATCGCCGATGACCGCAGCGTCGAGTCAATAGTCGACTTCCGCATGCACAACCTCAACTGGTTGAAGGCCGCCGGGGAAGAGAACAGGAGCAAGGATTCGAGGCGGATGCAGAGGTTACGAGAACAAGCCGACGCCGAGAAGGCCAAGGATCCCCTCGCGCACATAGATGCCGCGGACGACGCTCCTCACGAGATGGATTCCGCGCTCCAGGATTCCATCATGAACGGCTACGGCGACCAGAGCCACGTCCTAGGTCAGAACGCTTACGCCGAAGACGGGCCATCTACCGCGCAAGCCGCGAATTGGCCGGCGGAGCCAGGCAGCCGTGTCGAGACGGCTAACGTGGGCGGCGCTCAACACTTCCAGAACGGCGGCGAAGGAAACTCGGCCTATCCTGACCCGTCCATGATGGCCGGTGGGCGGATGATGGGCATGGGCTTCTACGAGCAGGACGAGAGCGCCGACAAGATCTTGTTCGACGCCTTCAAGATGCCGTCGGACGACGTATTCAATAACGAGCCTCAAATGTCCGAGTTTGTGAAGAAGACGCTGCGATTAGCCAAGAGAAAAGCCAGGCTCGAGAACAATGACGACCCCGACTTTAGGGGCCCTCAGAGTCGTCACCGTAAGAAGCCCAAGACCGGCAACATCGACCAGCTAGTCAATCTGGACCCGGCCCTCCTCGGGTCTCTCGGCGACCCGTCGAGCTCCCCACCACCCAG